>WUQG02440864.1:0-13597 GCA_011317285.2 Androctonus mauritanicus
ACCACGGACTGCACCCATACACATGGAGGGGGATCGGATGGTGAAGGACGGGGATCGCCGAGCCGGACCCAGCACCCCGAAAAAACTTTTCAGGAGTTACCAGATCCGGGACGCGAACCCTGGTCCTCCTGCGTAGCACGCCGACTCTTATAGCATTTAAGAGAGTGAAGAATAATAGCGGCACTGTATTTAAAAAAGTGCTGTATTGCTACTCTCGCAAGCATAAGCACGTCATAGTGACATGCATTGATGAGAGTATTAGTGTAAAGCGACACTGTCCGCCGCGCAGTTCCATTGATGTTTCTATGCAGGTTGAGGCGGTAGTAGCGAGTTGGTAGTGCTTATCATATTTACGCCGTCTGTTTAAGTACTTGGGTATTACAATTAAAGATATAACATTTTGAATTATACCAAACTACTGTATGTAATTTTATCGACAATGAACAATATTTTTTTTTAATTTTTACTATAATTTTGATATTTTATCCAAATTCATGAAGTTAGGATGCTATGATTTTGTCCTAAAACTTTCTATTCATTTAATTCTACACAAATCATTAAACAAAAAACTTTAATAACGATAATAGAATACATGAGAAGGAGAACGCATACATCGTGTCTTGCACATAGAGAAAGAACTTCCAGAAGTAAGAACTGGTTATGCAGAGCTGCTTAATTCATATCTAAAATCCAGTGCTGCCCTCTGATGGTAGTAGAGATTTTCGTCACAAACACTATATCTACAATGTGTATCCATATTTCGAAAGTTGCAGCAGCCCCATAATTTCAAATCACGAGCAGCCACTGATTATGCATTAAGCGGATACATAACGTCAGATTATGCCGAATTTAATTTAGCAACTATACACAAGGGAATATATAGGATCTGACAACAGTCACTTATAGAGCCCATTATAGACTGGGCAATATTCATGGTGGATCAATCGAAAAGTTGAAGTGGAGTTCATGACCTCTCCTGAAAAACTAATGTGGGATCTGGATATGAATCCTATCCTCCAAGATGGAAAGCGAACGCTTTATCACTTAGCTATCGGGCCGATCATAACATATATAACAAGTATCTAATCACAATAGCAGATCATGAAAACTGATATAACAAATTTTTCTACTGTGTTCCCAGGGCATACTATACGAACGCTAAAAGTAGACTACACGAACAATTACAGTACTAGTATGTCTGACTGTACGGATCATGCCAAAGAAAAATGCTGCATTAAAAACAAAAGAAAATAACATAATAAACCGTGAATATTATGAGATTTTCAGTATGCAAAGTATTAAGTCTAATTATGAATAATCTCTTAATTATTTAAAATAGCACTCTCTAGCAGTGAATATTAATTAATAAACTTTTATAAATTGCTAACGTTTTCGGTGGATTTATTACACCATCATCAGGCAAACATAACATTTTAAATAAAAAAAACGACAAAAGAATCTGGAATACATCGTGTTAACGTTGCTATAGTTACAGTAAACAAAAAATAAGCAAAATACACATTAAAATAAATCAAAAAAGAAATTAAAAAATTAAATAAAGTTCACAAACATCATGATAATGGTGTATTATCATGTTTCCATAGTGCGTGCTCCCTCATATCGTTTCGGGTGCTATGTGGCATTTTCTACAAGTGTCGTTTGTCAATATGCTGTCCTTCAGTATGCATTTTCTGTAGTTTTTCGTGTTTATTACCTGGTCTTGTATCGCTATTATGAGCCCTTCTGTTTCTGTAAATACAGTAGATCTCCCCTTACTAACCAACTGTTTGATGCTTTGGTATCTGTAAAGTGTTTCTGAAGGCCGTGCGGGTATCTGCCATGGAGTTCCTTTCTGTGCCAGGATGTTTCTTTTCTTTCATGTGCGCAGTGTTGTCAATTGGGCTTGGAGTGTTCGTTCTGTAGATTTACTGGTATGATGCTAACCTACTTATCGTACTTCTATGGTCCCTCTTGATGTTCGTACCGTGCGATCTTGATTTTCGCGCATTAGCCGATTCCTTAATTAGGTACTTCTATGGCGATGGCAACTCTAGTGTTGGCCTATCATTAATTAAATTTTCGTGTTTTTGTCTTCTTAAAATCTCAATAGACTCCTCCATTATGGTCTGGGATTTAATAGTAAGCGGTTTAATTATTTTGGCTCGATCCCGTCCTACTTTGATGCTATGCCTCTACTGCCAGAGCTGTGTTTAGATTTCCTACTGCAATGTCTTTTTTATGTTCTTTTAATCTATGGGAAAGAGTTCTAGTAGTCACGCCTACATATGCTGCTTGCTGCTGTGTGTTATATGTAATAGGAATCCTGTAGACGCCTGACTTTTCATTTTGGAACTAAATTTTTTTTCGAAATTCCGCGAGCGCATCTCGTGTATAGCCCATATACAAAATTTCGTTGCATTCCGTTCACCCGTTTGCGCTGTAGGATGCCGTTTATAGGGGAAGTTTAATTATAACCACCCTGTATATAGTACAACATGTATGTTGTATTATATATAACAAGTAATAGCCATGACAATCATTAACATTTAGATTGGGTATCAATGAGTCCCTATCCTGACTGACTGACTCATTGATACCCAATCTAAACCTCTGGACCTAGAAACATGAAATTCGGGGACACCTTCCACGACATAATCACTCACTAAGAAGGAATTCTTAAAAATTCCATCCCTAATGGAATGAAAAGATGTAAAATATATTTTCACGGATTCTTCAATATCTCTTAGATCCGATAAGATAGCGACTTGATTTTTGCTTAAAAGGATTACCCATACAAATGCTTAAAAAAAACATAATTCAGAATTTTTCCTTAATCAGTCCTTAAAGAGGTGAATGTAGATTCGGGAGAGTGAATTATAGAATCCTTTTTATCACTTTTTATCTCCTTTGTTGTTGAATTATAATATTCTTTTTGGCATATAAGTGTCTTTTTAAAATCTCTCTCAGAAATTATTTTTTTTCTTTAATTTTACACCCCTTTCCAATTAGAGAGATTACTAAGGAGCGGGACCAGTTCCAACCACGGACTCACTCACACCAGTAGAGGGCACGGGTGAGTGACGACGGGGATCGCCGGGCCCGAAACCTCCAAAAAACTTTTCAGAAAATGCCAGACTCGGGACGAGAACCCGGATCCTCCTGCGTGGCACTCCAATGCGTTACCAAGCAGCCATCCGCCGCCATTGTTGCATTTATACCCGTAGATTGCCCAGAAAACGCCGGGCATTTAGTCTTGATGGTGAATATATTATATTAATATTCCTTGTTTAAATGAAATAAATATACAGTAATTTTTGGAAAATATCTTTTATATATAATTTATATAGCAAGAAGCACGGCAGTGCGCTGGGTCAAGTTCCCGCGGCATAAACCGTGTGTATATTTATACGAACCAACTTAAGTCCTATTTGTCATCTCCGTAACTTCGCTTCCAATTAAGCTAGTATCATGAAAATTGTACTTGTTGTTAAACTTTATTTCTCCATGACTCTGTAAAGATTCCAAGCTTCTAAAAGTATCTAGGAGATAGAGGCCATAGAAAATCGCAAATTGGGCACTGACTCACTCATCAAAATTATAGTGTGCTTCCCGTTGACGTAGAGCAGTGGTTCTCAAACTTTTTTAAGTCGGGGAGCACTTAAATTCCTACAAGTAATTGTAGGCGCACTATATACAAATTCCTGAGAAATATGCTATCACGTGACAAACATAGTTTTCGTCAAGAAATGACCTCTACATCAATCATTTCTAATCACGTGACATTCCCCGCCTTTTCTGGAAAATGGCTGGCATCATCCGCGTTGACAAAGAATCCACTCGATATTGTCGAAGTATGAATTGTGGACGAATAAAATCGAAACAAGCAACTCTAAATCAATGCAAAATGCGTTCGTTGATTTGTAACTAGAAGTATTTTTATAGATCATTGCTTATTTTCGTTGGATAGAAATGAAAACATTCATCATTTCTGTAATTAAATGGTATAATAGAATAACTATTGATATATATTTATTTTATTGATACTTTCTCGCAGGCCTTGCTGTTATTTTTCCATATTTATACACTACCAGAAATATTACATTATGTTTACTTATTATCTGACAGATTCAAATACATGAATTAGATGCATACCTTGCCTTATTGCGCTTCACTAATACGACGCTTCTGAATTATATTCCATATTTTTATTTTATAACTTCAAAATGAAAATTATTTGCAAAATAATACGCATGTTAGAATAAGTATATAAAACATAAATTAACACGCAGATGAACAGACTCGGAGCCATCTTGAAAAACTGAAAAGATGAGATCCGGAATCGAACCTGAATCCTCAAAGATGATAGAATCCTTTAAAATGCGACCATCTGGTCAAGTTTTTTTGGCCTAGCACTATTGTGCACTTATGAATAGTGAAACTTGCACTATTATTCGTTAAGAATAATAGTATAAATATGTTTTAGGCGTTTATATGCATTAGCAAATGAAAATGAACTGTGATTTTCTTTATAGCGGTAGTCTGGAACGTAAACTGCTGTAATAACGAGATTTGCCTATATATGTAAAAATGAACAAAATGCTTTTCAATCATATTTGTGACATCATTATAATATCTCTTGAAACATAATTTTACATAACTTCATAAAAATCTATCATTATAACTTACTTGAATGACTTTAGAACTACCATGTTGTGAAATCACATTTTCGTGCAAAAAAACAAATTGTTTATGATCTCTACGGTCATTTTCCAGTGAATAGTACGTCTGATGACGTCAGAAAAGTTAAGGAAGATAGGAATAATTCATGACAATGACGTTTTTTATCAACAGATGACACAACTTTCCATTTTAGAAGAATACTAAATGACAGGACGAAATAAGCCCTTCACAGCCTGCTCATTCCTACGGAACGGTCAGTCGGATTATGAAGGACAGGGATCGATTGGCTGGTCCCAGATCCTAAGATAAACATTTTCTAGGGAACTGTTTTCACTCTAGAGCAGGGATTCTTAACCGGTTATCCATACTCCTTGGATATGGAAACCAAATGTTGAGGGTATGGGACTCGATCTCTGGATACTGGTATTTATTTTATTTAATGTATTAATTTATATTTGGATAGTACATGAATGGAAACGATAGATCAAGTGAAGGGAATATGGCACCATATTGGACAATCCATTCGGGGGCTGGAGTCATCAAAAGGTTAAGAACCTTTGCTCTAGAAGATCCGAGACTCGAACACTGATCCTTCAGAGAGGAAAGCCAAAGCGGTTCATGTGGCCAATCCGGTCGATTCCATAGCAGTGACTCAAGCAGATGCACTTTCAAATGTGCAATAAGAAGCTATAATTCCAATGAAGTATTTAAATTCAATAGAAACTTCTGGGACTCCTCCTCATCAATTAGATCTAAAATGTTGAATGATTGTAATACTGCAAAGAAAGAAATTACTAATAAATTGATTATGCAACAGTCCTAAATTAATCATTGAGAAAATGATTAGTAGGAGACCAATCAGTGTGTATCAAACCGGCAAATATGCTTTAATAACTCTAAGCGACCATGATTTTTCATTTGAATAGCAATGAAAATAGTCCTAATGAAATCAACATTTGAAATCACAATAATTAAGATCCAACGCCAATCTTTGGATTTGAGTGGAGCTTATTTTAAAAAAATATGTTGTAGCATCATTAGCAAGTGCTTCGGATAATCTATAATTCCGCAATTAATTTTTATAAAGAAGTATTTTCTTAATTAATAAGGCAAAACATCGTTAATAATAAAGAAATCTTATCTAACAGGTTAAATTTTGAAATCATTAACTAATTATATTAAAATCATTCGCTGATCATTAGCATATTATTATTATTTTTTTCTTTTTTTGCATATTTTACGCCCTTTTCAAACATATTATTTTATTACTGGCGTAACTGCAGCGGATTTACTAGTTTTAATTAACAAATAATTTAGATCTAATATGAAAAGAAGTGAAAATATCCTTATCTCTCATCATGATGCAGATGTACTAGGAATATGAAATTTGTTCCTCCAATTTTTCTTTCTCTACATACAGTATATACCTCCTAGGGCCACATACTTCTCACACATGTAGAACAATTGTTTAATCCCATCTTTGTAAAGTCGGCAAATTTGGAAATAAACCAGCTCTTCATAGCAGTAATGACTTCCTCATCATCAAAGAAACTTCTTCCCTGTAAATGTTTTTTCATATTTCGAAATAGGAAGATGCCAAGTCAGGAGAATACGGGGATGTGGGAAGTTTCATAGTCATATTTATGCAGAAAAGTGACTGTTTCTGCAACTCGGTGTGCAGATGCATTGCCAGCTAGAGCAGTAATACATCTTTTGATAGCAAACCACGTCTTTTTTCTTTCATTCTATCCCGTATCTTTTGCAGCAAGTTTCTATAGTATGCCCCTGTTATTGTCGATCTTTTTATAAATAATCTATCAATATGACACCTTTGCTGTCCCAAAACACAGACAATATGATCTGGCTGGATGGCCTTTCTGGATGGTTTTTTATAATCTGGCTGGAGGGTCATCCTGTAGACTAGTGCAAACACTTCTGAATTCCTGTTTCCATCATTTCATAATCTCATATGATGGGCGTTTCTCGCCAGACACAGTTGACATCTTTTCGTGGATTGTTTGTACAATTTTCCCTCGAAGATGAGGGAATCATATCACGGCTCGATAATCAATTTTGTTCAGTATAACACCTTTTTCTGCTATCATACTTCTAGGACCTATCAAAACAAAAAACGTGTGCGTTATTAGTAACACAGCAACTTATCATTGTTTACAATTTCAGATCTATAGCACTCATACAACATGGTGAGGGTAAGAACTTTTTGATCTCTCCTCATATACTTGTATTTGGTATACCATTGTAGTTTTAATTTCCTCTTAAGCAAATGCTTAATATTGTTATTCTATTTTTAACATCTTTTGTTACATTGTTATTATAAAAATATATATAATACTTTATTTGATAAATTTACATACCATATGTCACGTTAATGTAAATTTTTTTGAATTCGCACATAAACTATAAGTTCCCATTAGTTCAGAAAAAGTTGAAAAGCTCTTCCAGGCCAAAATTTTCGATAATGAATAAAGTTTGATTATTTTTCTCTAAAAAATTTTATCATTTTATTATATATATAGCATAATATTAATAAAATTATGAATAGATTAAATTGAGGATTAATGATTCTAAGTTGTTATAAGAAAGACATTCATTTCATGGAATCGAATTTTATGATTGAATATGAAGAAAACTGATACTGATAGTATTCAATGAATTATCATATTCAAAACAGAAGCATTTCTGTTACTGATTCGGAGAGTAATATCAACTTTTTCCAACCGATTACGAAAACTGGAAACACTTTCATTGAAAATTCTTTAAAAATAATACAAATAATGTTTGTATATTTCGTACTAAACACTTTTTTTTTTAACATATATTTTTGTTGGTAGATAATTTTTGGACCGATAAGAAATCTAAATTGGCTTAAAAACTTGAATACACAAATATTCATTAAAATTATATTATATACCAAATTGTGCTGATTTATTAAAAATGTGTTTAAAAATGATCAGAAACTTTTAAGATGATAATAAAAGTAACGAAATAGTTTTGAACACGGTAAAAATATTATGAAATCATTTTTTATTTAACCAACTTTATAAGCATATTCTAAAGCACTTGGTACTGTTCTCATATCTGCTTCTATGCTTTTTGCCTAATTTTCTACGTCTATTTCTTTAAGTGATTGGTTGAAGCTTTTCACAAAACTTTAACTAACTGTTCAGTGGCTACGTCTTGTGGAAAACTTCGATCGATTATTTAAAGAAATAGAATATGTAGAAAAAACATAAAAGCAGATATGAAAATATTTTATTTTTTATTTTGATTGAAAATACAAAATAATTTAGATTCTTTATTTGAAATTTAAACTAACTTGTATAATAGTAGCAATTAGTAATTGTATAGTGTATTTAATTACCTTTTACCTTTCTAACGCAATATTTTCGGATGTGATTTGTAACTGGCTTTCCAGTAATACATCTACTAGCAGAAAAATACACTTATAGGAGCAAAGAATAAAGATGAATGTGATATGCGGTATAATTTCATTTAAAAAAACTTTCAAGCATCAAAAAAATTAAAAACAAAGCCCTTATTAAAAAGCAAAAACTGATCAAGCATATAAAATAACAACACCCAGAAAGCTACATAAAAATGTTAATTGATAGAAACATGTTTATATTATTTTAATGATATGCTGAACTCCAATACTTAAAACAGGCAGAGAATATTCTCATTAATCCTTGAAATTGATTATAATTAATAACAAAAGTTCTTGGCTTATATTTTCATACTTTCCCAATTAATTTTTTTGATAAAATTCTTTAATTTTTTTTTCATGTTTGATCGATGATATTTTTGGTACTATAATTTTTTTTTTTTTTTTATAAATATTTTTTGTTCTAGTTTTCTTTGCTGAAAAGTCAGTAAACATTTCTGAGATTTTAGAATTTAATAAAATATTCAGTAAACTACTGTCTTCTGTACTTAAACTATTAACGAAAGTTTATTTTTGATCTTAACAGAAATAATGTTTTTTTAAAGTTCCAGATATTTTTTCCCCTCTTATAAATGATATAAATATTTTATTATATTCTTAAATTTCATTTCAAAGCTATCTAAACTATTAGATTTTATTAAAATCTGCAGAACAAACACGTACGTATACCGATAATGATTCATAACTTTGAGAGATAAAAATAGAAATTATTTCCAGTAATAAAAGATTATTTTCAAAATTCATACTTTAATAAATTTTGAAAAAATATCTCTAAGGTGCATTTCTGTAACCTGTTTATAGTCGCCATACAGCACTTAAAAATCAATTCGTAGCAACGATGAAACTTGTGAAAGAATGAATATTTAAATATTTATTCCCTATCTTATGGTTTATTATTGGAAGATTAACAAAATATTAGCTTCCAGAAAAATGTTTAAAATTAAAAAATTTCGTTTTGTTTTTGTACAAGAAAAATTATTTATAATTATTATGTTTTTAATGGATGAAAGTGTTGAATAGGTTTATAAAACGGATGTGTAAAAATTGCCCTATAATCATTTTATAAAACTTGGGCATTCCGTTTTTTCAGAGGTTGTTTTGTTTATGTTTCCAGCTTAATGATTTTATATAAAAATTATTAGATAGCGAATAATAAAAATTCAGTAAAAAATTCGTTTTGGAAACTAAATCAAACAGACATCAATTATTTCTGTTAATAAAATGAGTGAAAACAACTATTTTGATGCCAAACATATTTGCGTTTCCTTCCAGTGCAGGTTTTTCTGCTGAACACAAGCGAATATTGCAGAGAAGTATCCTTGTAGTTTATACTTAGAGTCATAATGTTTCTCATCTCATCATTTAAATTATCAAATAAATGAAATTTAAAAAACTATTTTCGGAAGATATATATAATTTCTAGATGAGAAACTGCAAAGATTTGAAAATAATTTATATATATTCGAAAATAAAAAAGCAACGCGAATTAATTTGCTAGATATACGACTAGCAGTAGTATTAAGGAATGCATCTTAGAGTTGTACATCATTATCTAATAACTGAGATCGAGTTCAACTTCTACTCAACAAATAAAGATTGATAATCTTAAGATTCTATGCCAAGTGTAGTATAAACTTCAACGATTCTTCAAGGATACTCTGCAATATTCACTTCTATTCAACAGAAAAGCTACACTGAAAGAAAACATAAATATGTTTGGCATCAAAATAGGATTGTTTTCGCTCATTTTTTTTTTTTTTTAAATATTCGATATTTTGAGATAAAATGCATGATTGAGAACAGTTTCTATTTTGAAAAAAAAAGCAGATGGTTAGGAAAATTTTTAATAAAATTACATATATAATTTTTTGAGTTGCTTTTCTAAATATTCTGTTTATTAATAATTAGTATATGCAAATGCAATTAGCTGATATTTTAAATGCTAGGCAAGTTTTTCAGTGAATGAGTGTGACTGAAGAGTACAATTAATGGAGCAACTGCATTTTGTACCAAACGAATCTAAATCAACACTAATTTTAATGTTAGAAAAAAACTAATTATTATTATTATTATTATTATTATTAAAGATATCATGATACATTCATCTTTCAAATTTGATAGAAATCCGCGAATGGAAAAGTGACAAAAAGATCACTGATCATTCCACAACATCTCACAACATTAATATGCTTGTATAGCATTAATGTTTCTTATTTCACTCATTTACATTTTCAAACAAGTGAAATTTAAAAAATATTTTCGGAAGAAATATATAATTTCTGATTGAAAAATTACAGAGATCTGAAAATAATTTTTATATATATTTCAAAAATAAAAGAGCAATGAGAATTAAGGCTGTGCAAACAAATTCTATGTAAAATTTCTCCAATTTCTTCTCTAGATATATGATAGCAATTTTAATACAGAGTGGACCAAAAGTCAAAGTACTATTTTAATGAAATGGTTCAATTTATATGTTTTTCTTTCGCAAATTCTTAAGATGAATATAGAAGAGCGTGTATAGCAATAGTTATCTGGTAAATTCAAAATGCAATGAAAAGTTTCAAAGGAAATTCAACCAAACAGAACTCGAATATAAGATGATACGTGAACAAATTTAAACGAACGCGGTTATGGACATGATGAAAGAAGAAGTGGACGACTACGTATGCAGAAGATAACATGAATTCTGTGAGTCATACCATCAATGAAAATTCATGTTTCTTTTTGCAGCAGCAGGCAGACTCAATCTCCCCTGTATTGTTGTTGCACGAAGAGACTTAGATTTTTCTTTGATGATTTGACTCATAGCATTCACATTATCTTCTGTCCTACGTTGTCGTCCACTTCATCTTTCATCATGTCCATAACCCGTTCGTTTGAATTTATTCATGTATCGTCTTATTTTCGAGTCCTGTTTAGTTGACTTTCCTTTTAAACTTTTCATTGCATTTCTTTCCTTGGATTCACCAAATAACTATTGCTACACGCTCCTCTATATTCATCTTAAGGGTCTGCAAAAAAAAAAAAAAAAAAAATTATATATTTCATTAAAATAGTACCTGACTTTTGATTCATCCTGTATAATATGCATAAGTAATCTAAATTTTTTATGTTATTTTATTTTCCAACTGAATAATATACAGACATGTTAAGTTTATTTGGAATGTTGTTTAGTTATAACAACTGACCTCCACTTGACAATTGCTGGAAGTGCGAATTTCTACTGTTATCATCAATGTACAGCATAGGATGATATTTTGACATTGGCAATGTATATTTCTTTCAATTAATCGTGTAATTGCAGTATTTAAATTTTTAATAAATGTAAGTAAAGTCCTTTACGAAATTCAATATTATATAGTATGAGTTTTAAAAAATTCTCTTTAGTAATTGAGGAAAAGAAAAAAAAAATAATATCATCAACTATTCCAATGTGGCAAGTGTTTCAAGAAATTTAAGATGATGATGTGCACGCTCAAAACGATCTTTCAATGTCGATAATGCGAATTTCTTACAATGATTTAGCATCTTATCCGTACATAATAATCAGAAAATTTGCAAAAATATATTCAAAATATCAAAAAAATCATTTATCAACATTGCAAATGACAAAATAAATTATTACGTGTTCGTAGTTGCATCACCACTCAATCTTTCATGTTGCGGCATACGCTTTATTGATTGGTCATATACGCGTTAAAAAAAAATAAAACTCTTTTTATTAATTTTTCATTATAATGAGAGATTATTCTTTTGAATCTTTCATTATAATGAGAGATTATTCTTTTGAATCTTTCATTATAATGAGAGGTTACAAATACAGAAATGAACGCTTTACGATAACGTAAACAAAATAGTAGCGTTAAAAAAAAAAAAAAAAAGCGAATTTTTTCTACTGTCAGCTAAAGACATTTTGACCCTTAAGTGTCAAAATCATCAGTTAGTTATTAATGTGATAAGTTGTCAAACTGAGTTTGAGAAAAATAATTGTATTTTATTTTGTTTGATATATTTGTATGTGTAAAATGGCATCAGTCCTGTTTTCTCATATGCAAATTCGTTTTTTGTCTTATTAATATATTTACTGTAATTTCTTTATCTGAAAATAGCTATATATTAAACAAAATAGACTTTAATAGTAATATTGATTAACTGTACCAAATTTTTCAAAATTTAAAAATTTCATTATAGCAGCCTCAAAGATAGAGAAAGAAACGTAAGAAAGATAAAGAAAAAGATATAAAAACACTTTCATACTAAAAATCATTATTATTATTTTTTTTAAATTCCTTGATTTCATACTTTAATAAAATTCTAAACTGCAATAAAAAAGTGATTAAAAATTGTTGCCAAAATGAATTTTGATGAGAATCCAAGAAGAATTGTCTCTGGGTTTATTAAAAAATCCTAAATGATAATAGTGTTTAATATAACTTTTACTCCATAGACCAATTCATCTTTAATGCGATTAGATCGATTAAAGAAATTGAGAAAGCACAAATGTAAAATATAAATAAGATGAAAGATCTATCAGAAGATAAGATGGTATATAACAAAAATTTGGAAATAAAAATAAACAGTATTTATGAATTAATGTAGAAAAAATTCTTTAAAAAGCTTATTTATTTATTCTATTTATTAAGTAGATTCTATAGCTGTTCCTATAAAAATTTAATTATATTGTATTTGAATATATTCAAACACACTTTCCTATTCGATAACGATGGGAATTCAGTTATGAATAAAATAATAAAAATATATAGATAAAAAAAATTCGATAATTATCTAAGCTTAAATAATTGCCAAATAAGATGCTTTTTTCAGGGAATCTTTAATATTTAACCTAAACTAGTACAGTTTTTTTTTTTTTATATCAAGGAAGACTTAATTTCGTAACAATTTTTGCTCCAAAATTAAATATTCTTTGAAAAACTGCACACTTGTTTAGATAAAATTATATACAATATATATATATATATATATATCTTATATCTATTAAGCATTAAAATAAAAGGGGGGGAATTAGTGAAGTAAAACAATCAACCATCCCGAATCTTCCAGTAATGATTTACACGAGTTGATAACAAAAGATTATATTAAGAATGATAAAATATTTGTTTGTAGTTAGTTATTTTTCTGACAATATTTAGTATTTCTTCATACGAATATTCTAAAGTAGAGGGATAAATCTCTAATTTTATCATATATTCGTGGACCAGAGAGATCATAGATGAAGAATGGGAAAAATTCATCAAAGAGTGATGATTTTATAAGGACTACTATTATATGAAAAAAAAACATAAGCTGATCTTCCTATCTTGGAATCCATTCTGAATTATGCATATAATATTAAATCCTATAGGACTGCTCTTTTTTTTTACTACTATACTACTCTTACCTATGAGGGTTATGCGAGAACTTCTCCCCCGACGACGATACGCGCGAACACCG
>WUQG02440875.1:0-13596 GCA_011317285.2 Androctonus mauritanicus
ATGTTTTGTCCATCTTATTTTTCATTTATCTATTACATGCAGTAGACTTTTAATACATTAATATACTGTATATATATACTGTATTTTTAAACATTAAAAAAATTCAATTGTATATTTTTTCCAAAACTTTTTTCAAATCATTTAAGTTGGAGTTTTACAAACCGTGAGCCACCATCGCCACCATCAGGGACCCGCAAAAAAGGCGATATGGACAAAATATCACTTAACTACTATACTACACTAGAGAAAATTCAGGTTTCTATATATTGAAATTTTTCTAAGGCATTTTCAATTTCAATATATGGAGGTCTGACTGTATTAAGGAAACAGAAACATTTAATAAACAATGGAAAATTTTGATTAAACAAGAACTATGATTTGTAATTATATATCTTTTATATATATAAAACACGTATTTCTTGTAAACACTGTGTGGTGGCACAATGTAATTTAAATTGATGTTCGATTGTATATTTTTTATGGAACTGAAGATAGATGTTTAATAAGAAAAGTATTTTCAAATTATAAGTTATTTTTTTATGGTCCTGGTAAGCAAGCTTGTTTATTTTTCTTCATGCTAGACCTTGTTTAGCTTGTCTAATTTTTAATTTTCAGTATTGCATAAAATAATCTCTTCTATGAAGTGCTTTTAAAGCTTTTTAATAAAAATTGGAAATATATACTAAATTATACTAAATACCTTTTCTGATGATCAGTTGTAATATCTATTTGAATTTCTCTTTCGGTAAAATCTACTTATTAAAATTTCTGATGTTCTATCTGATGTATTATCTGAATCCTAAAAATGCAACTCATTAGTATTATAAACAATTAAGTAATTAAAATTATAATTGGCTATATCATCATCAATAATGGTTAAAAATTTAATTGATCAATATAAATAATAATAATAATAATAATAAAACACTAGATTTACACCCTAAGACATACATAACACTACAAAAGGCATCATTACTCAATACATGCAACATAGTAAGAAAGTTTCTCAGCACAGACACAGACAATTAATTAAAACACAACTAAAACATCTCCTGTAGCTATGTCTTGACTCTTGTCCGACATAGCACTTTGCTCCGGAATAGTTCCTTGCTCACACGATACACAACATAATAATAAACATTATGGGTCATTTTCAAGTTAAGATATTTTTATCTTATGAGATTATCAAAACGTAACCCCATAAGTCAAGGACAACCTATACTTCTAAAATTGTTTAATCCTTTTTCAAATCAGCATATAGTATCTTTTTATATTGCTATAGAATAGGAGTGGCAAACCTTTTTAAGGATATGGGTCAAAGTTGGTTTTTATAAAATTCCATATTGACTTAAATTGCAAAGAGTATATCATATTTCAGAGTATTTTTTTGTGCCTAAAAAAATTTGCCAGCATGCCATAGGTTTTCCACCTCTGCTATAGAATATTAAGAGAATCTTAGAAAAAGGTTCTCAAAAAACTTCTATACACTTTAAACTTTAAATTATACTTATAACATTATAAATAGTAATATAATATACTTTTAAAATGTTTTTATAGAGTTTAAATTATATATATATATATAATTTAAAGTATTTTGTTTTATAATTAGTTATTAGTATATAAATAGCTTTAGCTAATAAATGACTAGCTTCATCTACAGATGATACTTTGAAATTAAGATATCAAAATTTAGATATATCTTACATTATATTAAAAAGGAAAATAAATAAATCTTTTTTGAAAATCAAGTTTCAAAATTTGCTCAAAATTATGGTGCTTTCAAATTATAAAATGTTATCGTTTCACTAAAGCAGGTCATCCAGAATTTAAATAAATGTTCCTCTTTTCTTATGAGGTCAATCTCAAGATTGTCATTGCTATATTCTCAACTTATTTTTACAGCATATCATCTAGAAATACTTTTTCATTATTCATTTAAAAGTTTACTGGTGGCCAAGAGCCACATGTTAAGCAAGCAATTGCTTATCACTTAGAGGATCTGAGCTTAACTTTGGGTGATTTATCACTTCTGAAGGATTTGGAATCAAATTTGGATGATTTTACTGCCTTAGAGTATCCTTTTCTATTGTCTACTATTGCTATTAAGATTATTACTATCTGCTATTTTTTGACTTGCAATTTTTTTTAAGCCTATGATCTGGTTATCAAAACAACTCCATCATAAGTAGAGGAATATCTTTTATATTATTGTTAATGTATTCATATTTTTGCTAACTTTTTTCAAGTAGAAATAATTAAGTATTGTAATTGTAACTTTTCTACGATAAAACAATTTAATTTTCAATTAATAAAATATTTTTATTTCTTTAGGTTCATGCTTACATTATCAGTGCTCTTAGAAAAGAAATGCCATCAATGTTTGGCAAAGATAGCAAAAAGAAAGAACTCATTAAAAATCTAGGTAACATTTATGCTGACATTGAGCGAGAGCAACAAATATCTTTGGGAGATTTTCCAGATATGAGATTAATGCAAGAAAAATTAATAAATCAAGATTTTCAGAAATTTAACCCCTTGAAACCAAAGTTATTAGAAACTGTAGACCATATGCTAGCAGAAGATATTGCTCGCATCATGGCTATGATTCCTCAGGAACAGATTCAACAAAGAGAAGAAACAAATGTTAAAAGTGGAGTCATGGATGGTGTGAAAGACAGCCCATTTGGGTTTGGTCGAGGTGAAGGTGCAGATGCTGGTTCGTTAGATACTGACTGGATTGTTGATAAAGAAAGATACAAGTATGATGACATATTTGATAGTTTGGGTCCAATTAATGGGAAAATATCTGGTGCTCTTGCAAAGGCAGAAATGGTCAAATCTAAATTGCCCAACTCTGTTTTGGGTAAAATATGGAAATTATCAGATATTGATAAAGATGGCATGTTGGATGCAGATGAATTTGCTTTGGCTATGCACTTGATAAATATAAAACTTGAGGGACACGAAATACCATTAGAATTACCCAACCATCTCATTCCACCCTCGAAAAAACGTAACATATAAATTAAGTTTCTAATTATAATTATCAGATAATGTGCAATATTGACAGAAATTGACATTTTAAATATGTACTTAGATTAAATAGATGTAAATTATTTTAAATAATACTATAATTTGCTGGAAATGTGCAGTTGGTCACATGCGTATTTTCTTCAGTAATGTTGAAATATCAATAAACCAAAGCAAATTTATGTACAATATTATATATAATTATTTCAGAGCTATTTTTATTTTTTAATTATTATAAATTGATTATGATTATGTTCCTTAATATTGTTGTTCATTCATAAATTCTATTTCTACACGTTTTAAACATTCTATTTTTGTAGCTGAAAGGGACCAATTTTTGTTTTTGTTAAAAACATTCAATTTTCAGGTGCTGCATTGTATAAGATTTTTTTGAAATAAAATTTCTTTAAATATTCTTTGAATATTGTGTTTTGACAGAGAAATTGACCTACATGCTAAGCAGAATTAGATAAGATCACTTGACTGAACTAGTTTTGACAATAGTTATAAAAGATTTTTCTTGACACAGATACTTGCTGACCTGAATTGATTGTATCTAAAAGATTTTTAGAAAGTTAGAATTTAATGAGCAGGATTCTAAACAATTATATTCAAAGGTAAAAGATTAAGGATGTATTCATAAAGTCAAATTCAACTTTTTATAAAAAAATGATCATTATTGGAATTTAAGATTCATTAAATGTTTTTAAGTTGAATAAATTATTAAACCTACAGAAAAATAAGGACACATCAAGTTTTTAATATATGGAATTACTAAATAACAAATCTGAGTTTGATATACTTGTCTATCTACAGCTGGATACAAATATAAATACCAATTTCCAGCAAACTGAAAATTTATTGCAAGATTTGTTTTTTAAATAATCATTTTTCTATATGGAAATTGTATATTTCATGTTTAATTTTATAATCATGGTTTTTGTGATTTTAAAAACAAACCATTGGTTTCAACAAATATATAAAATTTTAATCTCATGAAATTCTAATGCATTAATATCAAACTTCTGTTCATGTCAATTTTTATTTTGAATCAGTTTATATATATTTTGAACTATTCATATACATTATTTGTATGACATTTTTCCTTATGTTTAAGATCATTTTTACCTTTTTCCTATAATTATTCAAATATATGAACAAAAACAGTCAACCATGTCCTTTATGTAAATCTGAAATTTGATAAATCAATACCTAATTATAAAAATTTAAATTCTATTAAAAAATGAAAAGTTCTGCTCTATTATATGAATCATGTATAATCTAAAAGCAATTTTCATTTTGATTAGAGATGATTCAATCAGTATGAATTTGCACTTAGAGGATATTGCACTTGTGTTAAATCATGCATTGATTTGAAATATCCTTTTCATTTATTTTCAAATAACCAAAGAAAAACACATCAAAATTTAAACTAGCATACTTCTTAAAATTTATCAAAAAATTCGATAAAAATTAAAATACTTTAATATTGAAACTTAAAAACATCGGTTTTAATTATTAGTTGTATTTTGTTATACAAATTTAAATACAATTATGATATCAATATAATTTGTAAGAATACAGTTTAACTGGTCACAAAAGAATATCATCTATTTCCATAAGTTACCTAAAATAAATGAGATTGCAACATCTGAAACAATTCAATTTTAAACTTGCCATAAATATTCAAAAATATCAAATAAACCAGCTTGAGACACAAATTGAGGATATGCTTTTGTATGTGGAAATTGATTTAATAAGGATATGATATATATATATAAATTTTGATTGTTCCTAGAACTTCAAATATAAAAAAAATAAGTAAACAGCAATTATTCAAATACTAAAACAGTATGTTCTTTCCAAAAATTTGATTTTTTATAGTAAGAAAACTTATTTTAAAATAAGATTAAATATTTTTGTTGCTATAAAAAGTTAATATACAACATTGTTTACATTTTGAATTTTGAGAATGTGATATAACCTAAATAATTTAATCTGATACTCATAATATTTACATAATTATTTTAAAATATTTTTCTAAGAACATATGGCATATTAAAAAGTTAATGTAATATATATCTAACAGAATTTTCTCTAGTGTATATTATCAGTATAATATTTCATTCTTATTTGATAACAGAATTTGTATACATTCTTACACACTGAAAGTCCTTGCATGTTAAGCTAAAGAATGGTTGATTATTTAACAGATACATAAAATGCCGAATATTCTGAATTTGCTAACATTATAAACTTGTTTAAATCCTGATTAAATATAACTTTTAATGGTACTGGTTAAATATATTTTGTGACATTTGTAAAAAACGAGAGCAAACAAATGTTAGAACTAATATATCTAATGTTTTAGAGCAAACATTTCGCGCTGAATTCCAAACTGTTTTTTTTTTTTTTTTTTTCTAAATATATAAATTTATACATCAATAACGAATTGTAATCATCTCCATATTATCGCTTTCTTGCAGAATTATATAAAATTTTGCGATTTTCGAAATTTAAAACTGAAAAACTGGTATCAGTAGCTATGACGTTAATGTAATAGAGAAATTAAATGACGTCGCATGATATCGCTTACATCGATTCTATAGTTACTTTATTATTGAAGTATATTTGAGTATTTTTTATCAAGCTTTTCAAGTAAAATGAAGTGTCATGCATTTGTACTAACCAGTAAGCTGTATAAATTTGTGATATATAAAACAAACGTTTAAGAGTGGAATTTCATATTCAGTATTTCTTGTTAACCTTTATATTATTAACGAGCAGTTTCTTCGCAAGGAGAGATTTCCATTAAATAGACATTATCTATAAACGCACAGAATAAGTGCAGTATCTATTGCATATGAAAAAGCTGTAAATTGGTAATTAGAAAATTTTTCCAAAGAATCATTTTGTCGGAAAATAAAAATTGGTGAAATTTTTATTTTCCGAAACACTATGCAGTATTCGGCTGCGAAAGTTTGGCATGTCACTTCCTATTATGCTCGAGTTTAGTCCTTTTTTTAAAAACTGCAAATGCTGGAAAGTTAGACGGAATAGATTCCATCTGTGTAACGCTTTATAAGTTTTGGCCATTAATATTCCATCTACAATTGGCGTTACTCCTGGATGTATTTCCGAAAACATTACAATTGAAAACGAAAAATAGCGATACCTTTTTTAAGCAGTGCAGTGATTACAAAACGAGATACCCTCTATCATAAGATTAGATGAAAATAGAATCAACTAGATTAGCATTGATAGATAATAGTATAAAAAGCAGACGCTGCAAATATGCATTTTAATAGTTCATAAATTCCTCGAATGGTCACAATCTAATATATAAAATGGAATGTTTATCTTTTCCGCATAGTTTCTCACACCAAACTTTGTAGGATGATTTACTTCCCTGTGGATAATATAAGGTGCCCTGGGCCAAAATCGCCCCAGGATTAAGCATTTTAGGATCGTAATTTAAGATATATTTTTAAATTCTTCAGTTTGTTGTTCTGACCGTTGATATCCAAAGCATAAAGTAGATGACGTTATGATCTAAAGAACATGACGTGACCACGATATAATAATGTCACAAACGTTATGATGTGTGGCATCGTTATGACGTAATAATTAGTGATGTCAAGAGTTCGTACGACGAAACAATGGATGATGTCTCAGAACGTCACAAGTGATTGAAATCATTATGACATAGAAATGAATGACATCACGAAATGTTAGTGTGTGAACTCGCAAAAGTTCCGACATGTGATGCCATTATGACATCATCCCACCCAAAGGTTTTTTTTCCAGCTTTGCTTACATGCAGAATATCATTTGCAGCCATCAAAAAATCTCGTAAACCAGAAAATAATATCGCTCTACAAATCGTGTGCCATAAATATTCCGACAACTGATATACCAGCTAATACGGAATAGCCACTATCTTTCTGAATAAAACTTTCTCATACTGTCTTTGGATGATATTATTTTAACGTATTATTTGAGAATTCTACTCTTCCCTGTTAATCGTATTTAAAATAAAGCGATTTTACAATTGAAAATAATAATAGGCATATATATATTTATTTAGTAAATAAAAATAAACGATTGTTCTTTCTCAGAAATAGTTTGAATTAAGTATTGCCTTATTATTTAAATCTCTAAAGTATTTTGTCAAAAATAAATAAAAAAAAAATCTCAACAGATATCGGGCTATATCTTACGTTCAGTCCAAAATTTCCTGTTATTGTATACAATTAACTGTATTGCTTTAAAATACAATATTACAATATAGTCTTTGTTTGCTAGTCATTTTAGCATTTTTGAGTTGTTCGCTATAAAATGTGTTATATCATTTTTGAAAAATGCAATAAAAGCCAAATGAAAACATCTGTTTCTGCTAGGCGGTTGAATAACATCGCTATCATCTACTTATAGTATTTAATTATAATTTTTTATTTTTAGATCATTATCGGCTACTTTAAAATTTTTCATTTATAATGATTTATCAATATAGTATAAAGGTTTTTGTCTAGGCTGACAATCATATTGAAAATAAACCATAGATGAGTCATTATTCAATAAATACAGCTGTAATAGTTTTTCGTGAGAGATCAGAATTTTTATTCGGAGCAATCATAAATATACAAACCGTATGTAAATAATTTTTTAATCATTTAAATTAAAACTGAATAGCTTGTAGGTAAATCACACTTCTCAAAAGATCTGAAATACGTAACTACACTACGTATCGTAGTGTAGTTACGTATTTCAGATCTCATGTATAGTATACGTTCAATAAACTGAGAAATTTATTAAAAAAAAATAAATCGGCTGATATTTTCCAGAAAATCTGTATCCATTCTCTCAATCCACCATTATGGAAATTATATATATAAAAAAGGTACATCTATAATCATCGAAGTTTTTAGTACTGTATACTATTGCTTTATCACAATAATTAAAATTTCTACATAATTCTAATTTTATTAGTTAACTTTTATTTCTTGAATTAAAAAAAAAAATTTATCGTTAAAGTTCTGGAAAAAACAATCCACTACTTTCCTAATACATTCATTATGAAATAGCCTAATTCTTTCTTATATCCTTTCCTATCATAATTTTTAAATAGTATGAGTATCCTATTGAATTTCATAAAAATATAACAGATTATAAATTTATTAGAAGATGCAGATAACAGTATGATCTTAAAAGCCTCGTTTCTTTATAAAAATGATTTAAAAATTGTAACTTCAGCTCTACAATGCTATTAACGTATTTTACGACAGACCGAATCACAATATTTTGTCTAATATTTCATAAACGTAAAATTATGTAATAATTTTAAATTATTAAAATATTCAAATATAAATTTGATCATCCCGCCATCTAGTGACAACATTGTTATAAAATTTTTTATTCATTCTTGATTTTATTATACTGTAAAAGAAAATTTTATTTCGGTTCTAATAATCGCAGATTTATAAAATCTTAAAATTTATTTGGAAACGTTTTCTTATCAGAAAAAATTTTGAAACAAAAATTCTTAGTTTTAATTAAATTTTTATTTTATCATAAAATTATTTGTAGCGAATACATTAATGTATCAATGGAACATAATTGCTTCTATCGACAGTAATCAACATTTGATTTTCTCAAGAAATATGAATGTTAACATTTCGTATGATTTTTATTATTAAAAATATTAAATCTGACTCTCTGTTTTATTTAACTCATTGTCAGAATTCGATAATTTAATTTCAAAATAAAAAACATATAGTGATTATCAATTTTAATTTTCAGCTTGTGGTTCGGCTGAAAATAACTTTTATTAATGGTTGCAATATTAGCACATAATATAAAATTTCGTTAAAAGTGAAGTAGTAGCTCCCCAAATATGAAAGATATATGTACAAAATCCCAAATATGCACGAAATAATATGTAGATATGTGTACAAAACCATGTATGATCTTTGAACATTTGCAGAAACATTAAATACGTCTCGAAAAGTTTAAATAGCAGCGTTCATGTATATAATATATAAATATATACACACGAATAATATAAATGAAAAATTGTCTCAGGAATCATGAAAAACAATCAATTTCGGGTTGGAATCATTCACGCTTTTTAAAATATTCTCTAGGCACTCTATGGGGAGTAATAAATAGCAAATTTGTGAAAAGTAAAAAAATAATTGTATCATCAGATTAATTCCGTTATAAAAGTTTACGTATGTCAAGTTGAGCAGATATAATTATTTTAAAATTAAATACGAGAAAGTATGGTCAAATGTTAATGAAAATTTCCAAGATTTCAATGTTAGTATCATGTAATTACTCATTTAAAAAGAATTCTCGACTTTGTCGAACATAATATCACTTATAAAAAATTATACAATTGAAAAATTATTATTAAATTTTTATAATAATTCGAGCATCTATGATAATTAGTACCGATATAAATTTATTATTAAATTATTTGAATTATTAAACCTGAAGTTCTGATATTATGAATAATTATACAGTATTGAATTTTAAATATTTTTTAAATAATACCTCTCACGTAATGTAATCTATTACTCGTCATGCTGTTGTTTAAATTCGTTTCAAGCCACAGAAACGAATTGCTACTATTCAGAAGTAATATCTGTGATAGTTCAGCATTAGTCTTATGTAGTTTCAATCGCTTAAAACGGACAATGAGAAATTCCGAGAGATGTAATTGTAATTTATCACATTTTGTAGCGAAATATCGCGTGACGCGTTATTAAAAGTTGCTACAAAACACTTAATTACGCGGTACTTATGTTAGAATTTCAGTGATATACGACACTAAAAATGAATAATAAAAAGAATTTAAATAAAAACGTCTAGTAGTACGTCCACTTGATGATAAGTGAGCGTTCTAAAAAACTCGTTAGTGCCACGTCCATATGCATACTACAAATATCGAAATTATAAGAACTCTTGGCACTAACGATTGAATATAAACACTTTTGAATAATTCCATCAACTTAATATTCGTGAATATATCGAGATGTGAATCAAAAATGCCATACAAGTAAAAAGGTCCCGAATAAAAATACGATTACTTTTCGCGGGCCGCCAGTTTCAGACCACTGCTTTTACGTATATGCAGCCACGTAATTTAAAAAATTACGTGGCTGCATATACGTAAAAAGAGATTATCCATTATGGGAAAAATTACTAAATAATCAGATGATCTCGGTGGAAAATATTTGTGTGTCAACTAAAGGAATGAAGGCAATTCCGAATCCTACACCTTCAGATTTTCTAAGAAATATACAGGCCTAACCGTTGAAACTAATTCAACAGTCTGGGTAGCCAATTACGAGTATTGTGTGGTTGGACTAAGTGGCTACTGCTCTTATAAAATTCGGCGATATGATTTTGAACTAAATGTGAGACAAATTTATAATTAATTTTAATACAGTAGTATGTACAAAGTAAATTTTTTTATTTAATCATTGAACTTTTATTGACATAATTTTTTTGACTACCGGTAATTAAATAACATTTACTGATTTGGATTAGCATAATCACTTTATTGATAACTTTTCTTGATTTAGTCTAAACAAGATAATTTATATATACAATAAATAGAAAGCAGGCTGGCGGCCGGATGGCCGAGTGGTAACGCCAGGGGCGGGCAACCCGGACATTTGTCCGAGGCGGCAAATCTAAAGGGCGGCATTTTGATTGTGAATGTGACAAAATATTTATAAGTTAATTAATCGAATTTATATTTGTCGACTTTTTCTTTAGCTAAAATTACTACGCAATTTAATTTTGTATTTACTGTTTTTGCCCAAAATCTAAAAAAATATTTGTAGTCTTTATTTCTGAAGAAAACAACCATAAAAGAGCGGCAGGTTTAATTAAATAACAAAAAAGGCTAGGTATCTAACTTGTAAGTGGCGCACCGCATAGAATAGCTGCGTGAACCTGTTTGAAACAGGAATGGGAAGGAATACTGTATCGTGCATCGATTTGTTTATTAACTCTAATTATAAAAGAGCGGTTTCGTTATACAAAAGCATTATTTTCGCTAATACGTCGGTGGTGATAACCATTTGATTTTTATTTTAAATAAAAGATATATATAGGTCTATATTAAAAAAATATGTTTAAGGAGCGCAATTTGTCTTTTTGTCGGGGGCCACATAAATGCTAGAGCGGGCGCTGGTAACGCTGTCCGCGTGCCACGCAGGAGGACCCGGGTTCGCATCCCGGGTCTGGTAACTCCTGAAAAGTTTTCTCGGGTTGCTGGGCCCGGCCTTCATCATCTGGACCCCCTCCACGGGTGTGGAAGCAGCCCGTGGTTGGAACTGGCCCCGCCTCTTAGTAATCTTCCTGATTGGAAAAGGGCATAAAATATGGAAAAAACAGGCAATTATATCCACCATTTCTCTTGAACTCTTATTTCTCACTTACACAAGAAAATTTTTTCTTGTGATCGTATTTAAGAATAACTATTCTAAGCCAAATAATATACAGTAGTTATTGACTTTCATTACAGGAGCCATTATGGCCAAAATTCAACTCGCTGTATCTTTTGTTCTAATTTCAACTCTGTTTTAAATATTATCAATCGGACAATTTTATTCTAAAAACCAATATGCAAAAATTAATGAAACAAGTATAACGGTTTAAAAATTGAAAAAAATTGGCAAAAAGGCTTCTTTTTTCATCATTTCTATTATCGCAGATACCCGTATAGGTCATTTCGTTCAACCTATATCAATGAAATTTGGATAGTTGATATGTTTTTAGATTATTTAAGATCTCTTGAAAATTTCAGCAAAGTCGGATCAAAATAAAGGAAGAAATAGGGATCCATTTTCATAAACAACTCTATATATAACATTGTTTAATGCTTTTGACAAAATTTAGAATATAGATATAACTGCTCAATTAAAATGTTCTTGAAAATTTTGGCCTAATTGGGTTAAAATTAAAAAGTATAGAAGAGATAATTCTCTTCTCTAGAAAAGTTTCTATAGGTTACATCATTCAGTGGATTTCGATTAAATCTGAAATGTAAATGTTCTTTGTTATTTAAAACTTTCCACAAAATGCAGCCTTATGGAGTCAAAATGAAGTGAATAGAAGGTCTATTAAGAATACGAACTCAAATAACAGGCTTAATAATTTATTGAATGAACACAGTTTAAAACGTTACAAGTGATCCACCCTCGACATATCTGACTATTGCTTTTTTCAATTTCCCGCTCTCGCTCTTTTTTTGACACTGTTGCCACAACTCGTGCAGCTTCCTTTGTAGAGGACGGACTTTTTCGAAAACAAAAAAGAGATCGGAAATTCTAAACAATTAAATTAATAACTTGTTTCCACAGGTCTTTTCATTGTGAATTCTTTTATAGGTCGTATCGCTCAACCGATTTTAATCAAATTTGGTATACTGTGTATATTTATTATTAATATATCATTAAATCCCTCTATTTTTTATCGATTCAATCGTATTAAAGATAAAAAGCAATTTAATGATATATTGTGTATTGATAGATTGAGGAATTTTATTGATATATTGTTAGACCGTCTTTCTCAAAATATATATATATATATATATATATACAGTATATATAATTTTCATCTAAAAAAATAAATGATATCCAATCAAAAACATCTTACATATAAAAAAAATAAATCAATTACAGTGCTAAGAAATTACATACTGTATTTGTTACAGTTTAGATGCGGTTACTTGATTGCCGATTTAGGAAAATAAAATAACAATGTCAATCAGTGGCACCGACTTTTAATTTTTATCACGATAGAAAAAGTTATTATTATTATACATAAAACTTTTCATGAAAAATTATACAAAAATGAAAGGTCATTTTGATATTAACGATTATTTATGTTTATGATAATTTTTCAACTGATAAATATATAATAATATGAGGATGAAAAAGTTTGTTCTTTTGCCCCGTGTTAAAATTTATGCGGGTACTACTGCTTCCGAAGAATCGGCGTCTATGATGTCAAAGTACAATAATCACATCTAACAAATAAATTGTAACAGATATCTTTAATTTCTTAGTAATTGAAAAAAAAAGAAACGAATCAAAAATTTTATTTAGATACCGATATCTTTTATGTATATTATTATTTGTTTTTTAATTATTAAAGTTTTTTTTTGTCAACAAATGACAGCAATTTCCATTCAATTAGACTATTAACTGACAGGGCGAAACAAGTCCTTCCACAGGCTGCCCACTCCTGCGGATGGACCAGCCGTATTGTGGAGGACTGAAATCGACGTACTGAGCCCGGAATATTATGGTTGAGCATGCTTTTTTTAAAGATAAAATAGTATCCAAAAATTGCGGTTTTCGACTTTTAAAAGGATTTTTATATTATACAGGGTGAGTCAAATAAAATGATCAGCGCGTTTTTCTCGTAAATGATTAGAGATTGGAAAACGATACTTGGTCAAAGTTTAGATCCCAGAGGGGCGTATCTTTTGATGACCTTAGATAACCTTGAATGACATTGGTTTTTGGGATACAGACCAAACATACA
>WUQG02440886.1:0-13595 GCA_011317285.2 Androctonus mauritanicus
AAGCAATACATCAATTTTACAAAAATCTAAATTGTAAATTCAGTAAATTCCATCGTAAAAAACAAAATCATCCGATCATCAGCCTACTTCCATTAATACTTCCGAGATAACGCTATCATCGTTTTAATACGCTAAACGAGTTTATAACGCATTTGTTTTATAGTTTATGTCTTACCATATTTAATTTTCGTGACGTATCTGTTTTTAAACTCGTTTAGAATACTAAACGACATCGCATAACGAACGTATCATGGCTTAAATTACTCGGCAATCTTTATGTTTTAATAGTTTTTTACGGAGCACATCCTTGACCTCAAAAATCTCCTGACAACATTGCTCAATTTTACGGATATTATGGCGAGCGCATAAATGTCTACTCTATAGTAACCTTCGTAAGACGGAGTTCAAACTAAATATAAATGCATTGTTAGGATTTTATTGAAGACTCGACCCGTAATAATAATAATTTATGGGATGAGGAAGTATAATTTGAATAACCGAATTAGTGCAGAAAAATAGTGCGAAGTACTTTAAAAAAAAATCGGATCACGTATATCACGATTTATTTTAAAGATTAGTTTAATAAATTGCTGAACAAATCGATTTATTCGTTTTTTTCGCGATTAACTAGACATTATGAATGAAAATAACCTTAATGATGGAAAAACTTGCGCTCACTATTTTAACTAACAAAATCTTGTTTTACGTATAAAAACAGGTGTTGCTCAATATCGCATTATTCGCAGTACCGGGTGAGGTGTTTGAAAGGATTTTCGAACAGTTTGTAACGCGATCTAATATCCAAACATGGTTTCTGATTAAGTGGTTTTTCTCGAAAGAGACAGTTGTGGGATAGATCTTGGAAAAAATAATCTCTATTCCGGTTATGTAAGTGAAAGTCTAGTAGTAGTAGGGTAAAAACCTCTATATTTGGGACGTTTGGAAGGTCGTTTCTTGACGTTCGTACTGGATAAACAAGTCTGTATATACACCCACCCTCTAGATACTTTATGGTTGGTATCTTTCTGGATGACCTGTCTGAATTCAAACAATCTTTCTTTCTTTCTTTTTAAATATCAGGACAAATTATAGTCTATGACTATTTCAACCTATTTTAGGAATTGTTTGTGCAGTAGTGATTAAAAAAAAAAATGTATACATTAATAACCTGATCAGAATTACCAGAGATTTAGTTTTTTTAAATCGCAGAGTTTCTAAATCTGAAGTTGTTTCATTGAAATTTAATATATGTAAAGCTATTAGATAACATCTTTTGTCCTATATCTTATGCACGATTAACTATATAAAATGGTAATGTTCAGTTTTTTAAGACTTAGAAATATAAATTAATCTAACTCTTACTTCATTTATCATTTTTATTGTTATACATTACATACATTAATATTTATAATTCTGAAAATATGATTTTTTAGCTATAAAAATATTATTCAAAGAATTATAGTGACATGATAAATATTTCACATAATTTCAGCTTATATATACAATATATATATATATATATATATAATTTTATAGTTTAAGTACTTTGCATGAGTCTGATGAAATGGCAATTTTCCATTTTACAATCATCCAGATTAAACTTAATAGTGCATTGCATGTACCAATTCAATAATTAAATGTATAGTTACAAAACATTTTCTCTCTTCTTCCAAAGAGAAAAAAAAAGGCATTGCCCTTTCCTATAAGGAAAGGTATCTGTAAAAGTTTTTCGAGCTATAGAATTGAATTTTTTTGTGCAAATGTTTTACTATTCGAACTTTTAGCAGTAAGTTTTTATCAATAAATTTTGTATAGTGTTTTAACAACTTCGTAATTTTGCAAAAAAGAACTTATTTGTTTTCTGATTATACATAGTGTAAACAAATTTTAATATTGTATTTTTTAATCATTCTTATTTCAGTTTTAAGTGGTAATAAAAATTGAATATGTATAGCGTAATGCAAAGTAATTAAACTAGAATAGAGTTTATTACTAACAATTATTTTTTTTTATGACATCTTCAAATAATATAAAGTACTTACTTAAACTATACGAGTTTAAAAAGTAATTTAAAAGTAATGAAAGCTTTATTAATATAAACTAGTACTGGATCAGAAGAGAAATATATTAATAAATGCCATTTATTCAATAAAATTCTAAAAATCATTTCCAAGATTTGTCGGTTCATGGAATTCAGTCGGATATTAGTTCCAAAAATATCAAAACTATCCATCAATGTCTAATTAAAGTTCGTAATGAGAAAAATTGTAATCTTTCTCTAATATCAGTTATGAGGACAAAGTATACAGTAGGTCCTTTTTTAATGTCATCTCACTTAAATGACTATTATGTTGAAAAATCAAATTAATTAATTAAAAACTAAGTTTTTAAAGTAGTGGAACAGAATAAAGTCCTATATTCTTGTTTACTATATAAGACACAGAAAAGGTGCTGTAAATCTATTCAGGACTAGCTCTAGATAGCAACAAAACAAGTATGTGCTTGGAATGTCACATTTTCAGAGATGACATTTTGACTGAAAAACCAAGAAAATTTTTATATGGGACAGCTAAGAGAGTTTGTTTTGCTTGAGATAGCAGAAAACAAGAGCCAATACTGCCTATAATATAATTTAGAAAACCAAATAACTACATTTTATATGAGTACTAACTCAAGTATATAATATTGCCTAAGAATACTGTGAAATTAAAATTATGTTGCAATAAAACAATTGATCAGATTTAATTTTCTAATTAGAAGACGCAGGATAAAATTAGAATCCTATCTTTTGGAAAATTTATATTAGGGATTCAGGCTCCTTCCTCTACAGGTTAGTTAATCTCCACATGTGATAGGGACTGGAATGACATTCCTGTTAGTGAATCATTGAGAACTGACTAATCATGGACATAACATTGAGAATTCTAAAGTAAAGTACAGTATCTTTTATGAGAAAGAAGATTATTTTCTAATAAATCATAATACTGTATATAACTGTTATATAGCATTTTCACTTTTAAATCATATTTTTCATTCCATTATTGAACAATATACTGAAAGATTGGATGATAAAAATAACCGAACAATATTAATTCTAGTTCCAGAAAGAAAACACTCTCTAAGAACATAATCCTGAACTTATAACTCTAGTCATATAGGTTTTTTTTAGTTTTAATTAATGTCGTTTCAGGAACCTAATCTTGACATTAAACAAGGACCCACTGCTTTAATAAATATAAATACTACTAGATAAACATTAAACTTTTGGATTTATAAACCTATTTTAATATATACACATAAAGAATAAATTAAAAAAAAATAAATTATTTAAAATAAATGGAACTTATGAACTAATAAAAATAATTTATTTATGTGCTTAAATGCAGAATTATCTGAAAATTATTATTTTATGATAAAATTTCTGTAAGATGTGATTAGGAAAAGTAATGGAGAATATCAGATATTCATCATTCAGATTGATGATCTGACAGCATTTCAGTCACGGAATACATAATTTGGCCAAATTCAGATTTTTGTTCTAAAGTCATTGCAAAAGCATTTTAAAAAATATTTATCAAAACTTCTTGTTATACATGATTTTTAAGAATAGTTTGAGGTTTAATTGTATTTTAATTTTTCTTAGCACCCATATTACATTTTTTATTCAATTACATGATTAAAAATTTAAAACATTAGCAGTTACAAAATAATTATTCTTTGAACGAGATTTATAAGTAGGATTGTCATGTAAACTATAACAGATGGCAATGTAACATTTAATAAATCTGTGATATGTCTCATTAATAAAAGCATGGTAGAATCAGAAAATGAATGGCCTGCTATCGACTAAAACTTGATATCAATTTTATGAGATTTAAATAATTTACGTTACATTTAAAACAATTAATTATTATATTAAAGTTCAAATTGGAATGATTGAACTTTGTTTGCAGTTTAACAGGAATGAATGATAATTTATAATGATCTTATCATATAGATTAATATACAAATTTTTATTATTTTTAAATAATTTTTTGTAATATGTGATAATATAAAATTTATAATGTTTAAATTAAACTTCCTTTTGCTTTAAATTTAAAATAAAGTAACAGTACTATTTAGCATTAAAATTTGTAACTCAACTTACATGTATCAATTATCATAATATTATACATGATGATAATTATGATACTACTATAATCTTAGTAAAAACAGATATTTTAATATTATCATTGCTTGAAATTGCCAACTTGGGATTGTGCAAATTGTGTATGTTTACTTTGTTTAATTCTATACAAAGTAAATTATAAATTGTCCAAAAATTTTCAAAGTAAATATAAATATTAACATTTTTTATTGTTTATTAAAATTTAATGACTTTTATAAATGAAACAGAATTTGTAATTTTCTAAACTGAACAAACTATATAAAATTTTTCCATATTTTTTAATGAATTTAGTTTTCTAATTTTCTTTATATTACAAGATACAGTATGAATTTTTATAAAACAAAAGTAAAGTATTAAGTTATTCAGATTGTTCTGAATGTTAACAGATTACAGTTAAATAAATTTTTATATATTCATATACAATATAACTTGATACGAATTTTTAAGTAATCGATAGCCAAATTTACACACAATCCAACAGGTCTGAAATTTAAAATATATTTATATAGAAAAGAATACAAAATATTTTGTACTGTCTTATTTATGAATGTAGTTTAAAAATAGAATAAAATTACATCATCTTAAATATATTGATTTTCTATAAATTATAATTTGCTTAATGCTGCAGCAACTTTCGATCTTGAAGATCTCTTAAGTGCTTGACATATATATTCTCCAGCATCTAACAATTTGTTGAGATTTATACCCTAAAAATATAACATGAATAATATAATTAATAGCTCTAGAAATATAAAATGATAAGAATTCATTATTTGTCATATTTTATTTTTCACTGCAGCTTATAGTTTGTATCATAAAGTAAACACGAATAATTTTGTTATTGTTTTGGAAATTCAAATATACAGAATGAAGCAAAAAACAACTTGAAATAATAAAAAATTATTAAATTAATCAATCATTTTAGTACCACTGATTCAAGCAAGATGCAGAACACTTTAAATCTAATAAATGATATGTGATAGGAATGCATGGCACAAATTATATGCTTTATAAGAATCATAAAATCAAACATATTATGTTCAAACATTTTCATATTAAAATATGATCTTTGCTTAGTAATTAATGTTTATAGTGTGATTATATATTTTAAGAAACTTGTTTTTCAACTTTCAATGAGAAGAGCATGTCCAGTTTAAAGTTTCTCAGAAGATATTTATATATATTTTTTGCATTATTAATTATAAATTATAGATTATAAGGAAAACTAAAATAGATATTTAATGTCTTACAAGATTACAAATGTGTGTTTTTGAATTAAATAAATATACAGTTCTAGAAAGAATTAATTGCCTACTTTCTAAATATGCCCTTTATTTTGGAATGATTAAAATTAAGAAAATAAAATATAAGTCAACAAAATAATCTTTAATGTTATTACTTGTATGTTGAATATCATACAGATCAATTAAATTGTTCCATAATCATATTATAATATTAACAAGAATTATTCTGTACTAATTGGCATAAAATTTTATGAAAGTGTTTTATAAAACGTAAAAAATTTTATAACAAAGCAGGTAAGTCATGTTACCTCTACTTAATGCTTACTGCCATCTATTATCAATAATATAAAATAAAAATCAAATTTAATTTTGTATGATGCTACACAAAGGTGACCTTTAATGGCAGAATTTCATAAAAATCTACTAATTAATTTAAAAGTTATTAGTGTGAACCATACAGACAGCTAATGATCTTAAAAACTTCCTTTTCCTTCAGAGAATAGTCTAAATATAATTTATTATTTCTGAAAATCTGATGTACAATAGAATATGGAGGTATTAAATTCTCTCTTGTTAAAATAATTCCTCATTTTCTATAAATTGAAAAAAAAAACAAAACAAAAAAACAAAATTTTAAGCTCATTTTTAAAATCTACACTCCAGATTTGCACTTATGCACAAGGTCTTGAGGTGCTAGTCCTGGGTCTTGCAGATATAGTGGGCCTCAAAAGTTAAATTTGATGAAAAGATTTTAAGGTCTTATGAATTTTACTTTGAAAGATTACAATAAAAAATGTCAAGATCAAATTAAAATATTTGAACAAGTTTTATATATAACAATTAAAAACAATTTTTGCCTTCATTGACTAACAATATGAACCATTATGCCATCATGATTAAAACTACTAACTGGTAAGTCATGAATTGTGGTGATTCATAACTTAATGGCCAAAAACGTAACTATTTGGTTACTTTTTTGGCCATTATCAAGCAAGCAAGCAGAACTGTTTTTAAATATAAAACATAGTAATTGCAATAGCAATACTTTACCAGTGTCCTAGTAATTGCATTTATACAGTATTTGTATATTTTTAAATTCTTATTCCAGTTGAGGACACTGTAATTTAAGAAATTATAATTTCAGATAATAGAGCTTTATTTTCTAAGAAATTTTTAGACATTCAACAGATATAAAAACAATTCTCTCTTTAGAGAACTAAATGAAATGACCAACAATGCTTTTCAATTTTGTGGATTCAACTGACAGTCAAAATTATCCAAATATTCTAACAAGCACAAACTCCCCTATGGTAAATTTTGTATTAACTGCCAATTAATAATTATTTTAATTTTATACTATGGTACCACCATCTATGGGATAAATAATTAATTATTTTAAATTTGGACTAAGGTGGCTTGTTAGGATATTTGGATTACGTGATAATCCCCTACGTAGTTAATGAATTATGATTAGTCAAAATTATTTTAATTATTACAATATATATAGTAAGGGAATAAAAATGTATTTTATAATATAAAGAAAGCATTCTAAAATCTTCAGATAACTGTTAGAATGTTATCAATGATTTTTCTAAATAATTTGTTGATGTTAACAAATAATGTAAAAAATTTACTATTTGCTGATTTTCATACACAGATATTTCCATTTTATATAATACATTACACATTATATATGGGATATGGATTTATTTTAAGTAACCCAGAAAAATAATTTTTCTTGGGAATATTTAATTTAGAATTTTTTCATATCTGTGTGAAGTACAATAATTGCTTAATTTACATCTTCACAATATTACAGCATCATATCAGTAATACGATTCTTAAAATCAATAAACAATATACAGGCACGATACGACTTATGACAGTTTGAACCTTGTAATCATAAATCAAAAATTTCCAAATTTACGAATTGCCTATTATTAATATTTATTATTACACTCCACTTTATAATAATAAACCTAACAAATATAAAAATACAAGAACGAAAAAGGATACTTTTAATATATCAGAGACTTGAATCCTTTATCCAATCACAGAATTTTTTGATAACAGTTTTCAACTTATACCAGCAATATCTATATACAACATAAATACAGTACAGGTAGTTCCTGATTTTATGAGTTGGTTTGAATTCTTATTTTATGAACAAAGATTCAATTTCTCATAGACATAATTAAACACGGATTTTGTTCTCTGCAATGCAATTTGACTATAATAAAATTAAGTAAAAGCAACAAAATCAATAGTTTATTATAATACAATGAATTATTTATCTAAAGAATGAAAACATGGCCTTTAAAATCAAGCAAATTATAATGATAAAGAAATATTTGTCATATGAATGTTAAAGAATTTTTATTCTTCACTTACTGACAGATAAGTAGAAGATGGCTTTAATGTATAGGAAGTACTACCTTAGGCATAATTCAGGAATGGAAGTTATTTCCATAATATGCTAGTAAAATTAGAGGGAATAGTATTTTTGCTACAAGCCTAGTCATACTATATTGCAGTGCATATCAAAATTAAACCCTTTTTAAATTGCTTATACAAGTATATCATTGTTATAATAAATGTATATATAATATAGTAAAAAATATATATACAGAATACATAAGCAAATTTTTTTGATAATCATAGTTCAAGTGTACCATGAGATGAAAAAAAAGTTGAAAAACACTGCTATATTGTATGATTATATAAGTGGTTTGAAATGCTTATTTTATAAATGATTAGCATTTATTGCTCATATTTAAAAGTTTTTCTGATACTTTATATCTGAAAAAACTTGCAAAGCTAGTAACTCAAACTGAAAATTATCTGTATATGTTTTAGTTCTGTTGCACAAAAAAATTATGAGAAGCATTTTATATAAACTAAGGAATCTTGTAATAAAAAATTTTATATATCTAACATTAAAGCTATTTATAAATGCATTTTGATGAACAAAATGCAAATTAATTCCTTTTTTTTTTCATCGGTTTGAAAAGTTGTATAGACTTAGTACATCAAACATATGTTATGCCAAATTATTTTTTACTTTAATATGTTATCACAAAAAAATCTGAAAATGTGATATTTTTATCATGTAGGAACTAAGACTAAATGATTATATTATTCTAGTGTATCTCTTAGAAACTTAAGCAATTGAAAGTTAATTCTATATTAGCAAATTTTGTACATATGTTATGAATTGCTTGCATTTTAAATCCATATATAAATGATATTTTATTATAAAAAACATTTTCTGGTTTTTTAAAATGTTTAATTTTATTACAGAGAATAAATTAGAATTACTATTTTTATAATAATAATTTCATAAAATTATACTTTCAGTTTTATTATTGTAAAAATTAATGTGTGCGCAGTTTTTTATTTATCATAGTAGAGAGTTTTAACTTCCTCACTAAAATTTGTTTGTTTATAAAATTTAAATTTTATAAACAAACAAATATAATGGATCTTTCAGATTTTTTTTGTATGTCATCATTATGTATGTATCTTTTATTTAGGTTTTCTATATCCTGGTGTTCTCATTATTATTTTGTCCTATAGCAGCTTATTGTGCAAAATTTTTAATACAAAAGTTTTAGGGCTAAGAACTTTTGCTATAAAAAATGATCATGTCATAAGCTGATATATTGAGATTATTAAGTATTTATTTATTTATTTTAAAATTATAAGATTCTGCAGATTTTTTTCCCCCCACTAATATTTGCAATTTTTATGCTGAATTTGCATAAATTTTAACATGTTTAAATACTATATAATTTCTAATAAATTAGTTTGTTTAAATAAATCTACATATAATGAAATCTGATTTTCCTATAGCATTATAAAAATTACTTTTTATATTTATTAGTAATTCAGTAATGTGAAAATTTTTTATATAAAATGATACCTATGGATTTAAATTACAATTGTGTTTTAATAATGTGAACTTTGTTTTCACAAAATTAAGAAATCTTTAAGTATTAGAGTTTATTGTAATTTTATGTGAAAAAACAATTGCAAAAAGCTATATAACAAGCTCTATTATACTGCTTGTTCACACTTTTAACAAAAAAACCATAAAGAGTTCAACCAACATCGCAGTTGTGACCAAATATATTTAATATCACGAACGTTTTCGGCAATACAATTTAGTTGCCATCTTCAGGCTTCAAACAAAAACAAAATGGCTAAGGATTCTAGAACTAACAAATACAAAACAAATTTCAACACAAAATTGGTTGAAATTTGTTTTGGAATTGGTTTCCTTGGAAACCCACATATTTTTAAGTAACTATATGCTAAGCTTTATAATATAAACAATATATATTAGACTTTTAAGAGAAAATATCCTTTAAAACCTAAAAACTATAAACATCCAAGTCATGTGGTCTAAGCCATACAATCCACGTCCTCAAACCCTCTATTAGGGTTACTGCGCATTCTCTTCATTTCTAACCTTCTGTTTTTCTAGGAGGTACATCCACTGCCATGCTCTCGTTAAGGATTTTTCCCCTTTTCTTCTCTTTCATGATCTCTAACGCCTCTGTTATCATGGCTTCGGACTTCCTTATCACCCTCGCTCTGTCCCAATGTATTTTTACATGCTTATCGTATGCTTCTGTGGCCAGTTGAACTCTATAGCTTTTTGCAAAACAAAAAACCATAAAATGACTGTATCAAAAAAAGGGCTAAACTGTTAACATATCAAATCTTCACAATAGAGACAGATATAAAATTTCATGTAAGAATTGGATATAAAACAGAGCTCATTATATATTTTTGATTATTCAATATACATACGAATAAAAAAAAACAAATGTTTAATATCTTGAAAATTTAGAAATAGGAAGTAATATTTCAAGTTTAATATAAAGTTTCCAATATTTTTATTCAAAAATGATATATCTATATTACATCCAAATTTATAGTCATACCAAATTAAATTCAGAAACAAAACTATAAAACTTGCAATCGATTAAATATTATCATAATCTAAAGTGTTATTTTATCTTTTGCGCAATTCTTTCTATTAGAATTATTTTTTGAAAAATTTTTCAAAAAATAATGAATAGATATATACTTACTTAAACTATAGTTCTATAATTAAACTAATATATCAGAAATATAGTTTTGTTATATTGACAATTAAATGAAATGTAATAACGTCACAGACAAAAATACTATCTATAATTTTAGAGTAAATCTAACAATAATTCACCAGTAAAATTATCCTGAAAAAAATACGACAGAATAAAATAATCTAACCAAAAAATTTTTGTTCTAGTCCTCAACGTTTTTCTGCTTATTCTGAAAATTCCTATTATGTTTAACATTGAATATTCTCTCTTTAAAAATAACACAGTATAAAATTTTTTAAAGAGAAACTATAATTATTAAGTTTAATGCTAAATTCTATTGTACAGGTGTTCTTCTATAACTAAAAGAATGCCATTGTCATTTAAAGTTACATACAGAAACATTTTCAACTTCATAACATTCTACAAATTCTTTGTGATTTCAAACGTTTTAAATTAATGACTTTTTAACATTAACTAAATCTTGAATAATTAGATAGTGGTATTGATATAAAATAAGTGTGGTGCTGTCAATGCTAATTGTTTGCCTATTGTTTATGAAAAAAAATCAAATTTTTGATACTAGTGGGCAAAACTTGCTTTAAATTATAATAAATAATGACAGCACCACAAGAAAACTCAATAAATACAGCATACCACTGGACAGCAGCAAGAAATTTTAACAACTGGTATAGTAAATGGACACAGGCACCAACATGTTAAATATTATATTTGAGAAAAGTATTCAATAGGACATCAAATGCCAAATTTGAAGTTTCAAATTCAATTAATAAATGAACTAGAGCAATTTGTCATTTTTCTTCTCCTCTTCTGCAGACATCTCTACAGGTTGCATCATTCAACCAATATCAATGAAATTTGGAAGGTAGGTATATTTTAGATTATTTGAATCCTTTGAAAATTTCAGTGCAATTCAATCAAAATAAAGGGAGAAAATGTGGGGTCCATTTTTCATAAATAATACAACATATAGAAGTGTTTAACTACTTTTTGTCACATTTGGAACATAGGCATATCCTGGCTCAATTGGGCTAAAATTAAAAAGTGTAGAAGAGAATGATTCTCTTCTCTAGAGGTCACATCATTCAATTGATTTCAGATAATATAAGTAACATTTACATTCCAGATTTATTTAAGACTTTCTGAAAAATAAAGTTAAATTGGGCCAAAATGAAGAAAGAAGAATTCATGATGAAAAGACCTCCTACTTCAGTCATAGTATTCAACAGACAGACTAAATGTATATTCATTTCAATTCAATTCAATTGAAACTTTTAGGAAAAATTTAATAAAATAATAAAGAGGTATTTCTTAGTACTGTACTTAGTTTACTTATTAGGTGTTTTTGATGGAGTTTACTTATTAGGTGTTTTTGATGGGATATTATTTATTTTTTAGATATGAGAGAATTTTAATAGCATATTAGTTTAATAAGCTTTTAGAATTCTCTCTCAGAAAAATGGTTTTCATCTAACATAAAGTACAGATCCTAATTTCTTAATAATTTGTTCAAAAATTAATAATGTCAACCAAAATAGTTGCATCTATTTTTTCTTCTTAAATCATCAACCAAATATTTGTATCAAAATTTGTTACAAATCAGATCGGCTACTCGAGTGATGATTTAAGAAAATAAAACAATAACACCAATCAAAATAGTTGCATCTAATTTATAACAAATATCCTAATTTCTTAGTATTGTACTTGGTTTATTTTTTTATTATATTAAATATTTTTGATGGGATTAAAATTAGTCACAATCCCTATATTTACTAATAAGTCAAAGGCATAGGGTAATTTGTTGGACTTTAAGATGGAGGAATTGACTTATTTATTCATCCATGGATAAATTGTTGTTTCTTTTGGAAGTTTTTATATATCTAACAAAAATTTATAAGAGTAACAAGTATGTTTGTGCTTGTTTTGTTTTTTTTTTTAAATAATGCTCTAAAGCTTGCATTCTTATATGTGATAGGCTCATCTATCCATGAAATTAAAAAAGACAGGAATCTGCCTGTTTTCTGTAAATTTTCATTTTGTATATGAGCTTTTTATCATTTACAGATCAAGGAAATGTACTTTAATTTTAACTATTTGATCTATGTTTACAGTTAAATCTATAGAAATATCTGTGAATGCTAATATCAGGAGCATTTGAAAAGTTTGTGGCCTGACATAGAGGGGGCATTTGAATTGCTGTCTACTTTCATTATGTTGATGTTTGAATTAAAATTTTAGATTGTTATCAATCTGTCAAATAGTTTTTAAGTTATAGTTAGTCAAAGTGAGTGCATTTTGTGATTTGCATAAAAAAAGGAAAATATTGAGTGCCAAGTTATTATTGAATACCTATTTAAGATAGTTTAAAGATTCACACAATCCATGAAGATATGGTTAACTCTTTAGGTAAATCTGCACCTTTATACACCATGGTTAATAAATAAACAGCATGGAGGACAACTTACACAGCAGAGGACCATCAATGGCAGCAATGACTAAAAACATTAAGACAATGTGATCTGTCAAAATCATGAAGTGAAAGTGCATGAGATTGTTTATGATCTACGGCCTCAGCTATCTCAAATGAACAGATATTTCACATTTTAACTGAAGAATTGGAGCTAAATAAAGTTTGTGCAAGATGGGAATTTGCTCATTATGGAATAAAAATGAGTCTGATACCAAATTTCTCAGCAGTATTTGAACTCAAGCAATTTTATGTAATGATTTATCACTATAGATGAAAAGAAGAAGCCAAACAATGGAAGCACAGAGATTCTCCATCTCTGAAGAAAGCAAAGACAGTTAATTCAGCTAGAAAGGTCATGGTATCAGTTTTTTGGAACTCAGTCAATCATGATGAATCCTTTTACAGTGGTGTAGCAAACGGTGACAAGGAGGTCTATCATGCCCCGAGCACCACTCGCAGAGGGGTGCCAAATGGTCCCCAAGACAAACAAGATTTTCAGGAAAATCTCAATTTTTATTTTGATCAATTTCTGGGAAATATATTTTAAATTAATAATTATTATAATATAATTAATTATTTCCTTTCTTGATTTGTCTGATAAA
>WUQG02440897.1:0-13591 GCA_011317285.2 Androctonus mauritanicus
CACCAGAATACCACGAATTCATTTCCATCAATAATATTGCAGTATATGAGAAGATAGAGCGATTCGAAAAAAGGGGGGTCCATCTTTCCCGGAATTACCCTATATTTTATTATAGCAGAACTAAGCATAATATTGCTGTTTAAAAAATTTATAATTATTTGAATCCAAACTGATTATTAAATAAGAGGAAGATTGAGACAATAGCAGATTTATCATACATTTTTCACAGTTTTTGGATGGCTAACCATCCAAAAAATTCAATACTAATAGATTTTCGCTTTCTTCTTTTAACGAAGTAGAAATACGTTAGCACGATGATGGAGATGTAACTTCTGAATTTATTATTAAATTCAGAAATAAAAATCATTCTGCTTTGCCGATCTGTATGTGTATTTCCACGATTTTTGAATTAATCAGAAGAAATAATATATGATTTTTTACAATCTCTAATCCTGCAGTTTCAACCACATAAAAATGGTGGACATTCAAACGTCTTAAATATTCTATTAATACATCTTAAATTAATTATAAATTATTATGACATCAGTAGGAAGATCAAGTCATTGAAGATGACCTTGATTACCTATCAATTAAATCTTTATCTTCAACTCTTTAAAAATGAGAAGCATTCAAACTTCAGATTCAAACTTTTCTCTTTAATAATTTTTGAATTATTTGATATTTTATGACATTCAATAGAAGGATTAAAGCCGATTTTGAAATAACATTATTCCTGTTTCTTCGTCTATTTAAAAATAACGAAGGTTCAAACTTCTGAGCTTCCTTTAATAACTATATGATAGATTTTTATGATATTCAGTAAATAATTTATATCATTGAGAATGACAATCCTGCTTTCTGAACATAGCGATCATGTTCAGAAAGCAGGAAGAAACATTTTCCAGAATGGCTTGTTCTTATGTTGCAGCGATGATGAAAAGTGTATAATATTATACAGTACATACTTTATGTTTCTTAAATGATCTTGTTCTATCTAAATACGTGCTGGGATTCTTATTAACAGCTCTAGATGATTTAATCTCTATTTAGTTTTATTATTTAATTTTATTCTCTTCGCAAAGTTGAATATTCTAGTGCAGTCGTGCTAAATCGAGATGTAAATAATATTTAATCGATCTACAAACAACCTGCTTAAAGTCGCCTATTAACACAATAAAATTATTTTCACGCTATTTATCATTCGGAAAAGTTATGAGATAAAGAAAGAAATGAGAATTTTTGGAATAGTAAAATTATAAAGCAATAAAATTGGTTTTTAAACATAAATATGATTCCCAAATAAAAGTAACCATCAGCTTGATATGATGGTTCTAAAATAATAAACTTCTAGTTGATTAGTTATATTTACTATACATAAAGAAAATGGCAATCAATTCTATTACTCATGCAATAATCAATGAATCATTAATTAAAAGTATCATCATTTATATCAATAAATAACTTTTCCATATAAAAATATCCGACACAAGTGTGGCCGAGTGCCAAATCTAAACATTTTGAAAAAATTTTGTTTTTCTCAATATTTTTTATGTGATTTAGAAGAACGAAACTATTCCTTGTTGTTTTTTTTTATACTTTTTATTTTATCGTTAGGAAAATATAGCCTTTGGCATATTTTAATGATCGATACCGTAGAAAATTGTAAGTATGAGAAAATGCCAATTATGGCATTTGAAGATAATTAATCACTGAAAGAATCCAAAATCCGTTCATGCATACAAGTTACTAATTATCTCGGTATGAAGACCGAAAATCTTCGTGTTATGCAGGCGTTGACTTTCCCTATAAATTTTACGATGCATTGTTTCCTTGTATAGAATTTCATCAATTTATAAAAAAAATTGCAAAATCTTCATTTGTAAAATAAAAAAATGACATTTATAGTCATGTTGTGTGAGAAATATTGATGTGTCCAACTAGACCAAAGGCACTTTGATGCGATGAATTTAATAAGCCATAATTCTTTAACACGGACATTTAATTATCATTTAATTAAGTAAAACTATTAAACTTTATTAAACCTGTAAATTAATCATAAAATATAGGCCTATTAAATTCTCCGTTTTCTTCATAAAATAAAATAATTTTTTATGGTACATCTCAAAATAAAAACATGGCAGCGATAGCACGATTGGCAATATTTAACAATTTACGTCAGGCAAGTGTGAAGTCTTATTTTTAAGAAGAAGTATTTTAGCTTACGACTGATAAAATATTTCGTAAATGAAGTCTTTCATGATTGCAATGCATATGTATAGCTAGTAAAACTTTCTGCAAGTAACATTATTTCTAATATCAGGAATTTTGCCTGAGGCATTTTAAAAGCATAAAATATAATAATTATAGCATTAAAAACATCTGTTTCCGATAGAGTCTGGAAATTATCATCAGCGTTTCGATAATTTAGTACAATAAAGTTTAGCTTGTTAAAAAATGTGCATAAACAACTGCACAATAGCTTGTTAAACGTGCATTGCAATCATGCTTCGCTTCTGCATATGAAAAAACCAAAATAACAGCTTGGTCTTTATAATAAATCTGTAGCAGAAGAATATAATTTGAAGAATACGGTTATAAATACAAGCTAATATTAAAGATAACTTTCGCATATTGCATCATATCGGAAGAAAACAGAAAACTTCAAATTTTTAACGGATATTTTACTTTTAACTCTACTATTATACTTCTAGTATAAATTCATCCTAATTTTATAAAGATATTCTTGAAACTTAGAATTCTATCGGTATTGAAAGCTTAGAATATTGTTACCGCTACAAAACTTCCTGGATACAGAAGTATCCCGAGACGTATTGCATGCTGGTAATAGAATTTTGGAATCCCCTATCAAAAACTGACAACAACGTAATCTTGACGATACTTCGTTAAACATCCAAATTAATAACTATTTTAAATGAGGACTGATTAATATATTATGCAGGAATTTTATAGTAACAGGAAAATAATTAATTTTCTTGATAAGCAAATAAATTTTACATTTAATAAAAAATCGAAAGGATGTTTATGTTTGTTCGTTGAACGCATAAGAACAAGATAGCAATTTTAATTATAGTAATTAAGTAATATGTAATAATTATTTAAAAATTGTCTATCGTATCGTCTTTTATCGTTTAAAAAATTAATATAATGTATACGTGTATGTACAGATATTTAAGATTAGCAACATGAATATTTATTAATTGGCATGATTATACTTAAGTAGAATTATTTGTACACCATTATCATGTCTTTGATTTTCTGTCAAAAACATTAAATAAAAAAGATATTTGTACTTGTTCCAGTTTATTAATATAATTAACAAAGGAATATATGGTTAAAAATTAGAATGAAATTTCTGTAAAAAAATAACAGGATTATTTATCATTAAAAAGTTTCTACTTTTATAAATTTTTACAGCCAGAGTATTTTTTATTGAATTTTTACAGCTAGAGTGTTTTCGTGATGATGCATATTTAATATATGATCTTCAATGATAGCTGTAGGATTTATACTGTTATAATAATTACAAGAAACTACCGAAAATCAAGTATAAAATGTAGAGGATACGTAGAGATTACACGATTATGATATCGCATATCATTCATTTTCTTTCAAATTTTCCTCGAACATTCTTCAGATATTTTTTATTACTTCTATATATCTTACGTTTTCTAATTACCTCGAAACACGAAGAAAAAATAATCATTATGTAAGCACGATAGTTGAAAAAAGCGCAGAAGAAATTCCGAATTAAAAAATAAGCTAGTTTAGCATAAAATGACTATTTAGTTTTTTAAATAAATAAAATGAAAATATTGTTTTTGTCGGTAATAAGTAACGCACAACAGTTTTTATAAGTAAAAATATCATCCACATGCAATAAATAATTACGTGTAATTTTTTAAAATTGCAAATTGTCTCCATATCGAAACGAACAAATACTGCAGGATTTAAAAATTAACAAGTATATAAATTAGCTTGAATTTTGTTCTTGAGTTGTTTAGAAGATGGAATGAAAGACTAATAGATGGAAAAAATGATGGCATAAGCGTTTTCTTAAAATATAGCTCTTTAAAATGAATATAATATGAATGGTGATGAGTAATATAAAAAATACCTACTGAACGGACACAATTACATTTAAACGATCTCTGTTTTGTAGAACTTCAAAATTAGTAATTGAACTTCAATTAATATAGAACAGTTTCCTAAAATTTGAAGGTTTCTGCAATGTTTGGTTCTTGAGATTTTACAGATATGAAGCGAATGCAAAAAAAAAAAAAAAGATAACTAAATGTAAAATAAATTCTATAATAATCATAGTAAAGCTTAAAGTGATGGTTACACCTGTTCACATTTTTTCAGCAAACAAAGAAAAGTAATAAATTTTATTTTGTTTTTGTTTATTTGACTTATATGCAAGCAAAGATATCGGATTTTCCAGAACCAGTTACTCCTCTTCTTCTTTTTTTTTTTTTTTTTTTTTAATTTTTACTAAACCCGGATGGTCCATTTATAGTCATTAATCATGCGTTAACTTTAACTATTAATAAAAATTGACTGGTTACATTTTTGGAATAAAAATTATACTTTTAATACAGCTTATAATTTTGCATTCTCATTCATCTAATGTAGAAGAGCAGATGCATGTATAAGTTTTTGTAGTTTTTTTACTATAAGGAGAATTTAATATATTATTAATCCTCAAACAATTAATGGATTTTGTATGGAAACCTATAATCTAAAATCAATTCATCTCTATAATTGGATTCTGCTACTGTTCGATATTCTAAAGACAAAACAACTAGTAATCTGATTTAGGAAAAAAATTGGCCAAATATTGATGGACGATTGATTATCAGAGTTGAATGTGGTTTGAATTTCTATTTTTTCGGGCGTTGAAATATTTTTTATGTTAATCCATTCGACTTTAAAGAGGATCACTTTTATCCTAATTAATAGCGATGATGTTATGATGATGCATTCTCTGATATAAGTACTGAGATAGAACTGGTAATTTCTATCTTATATCAGAGAAGAATTATTAAGAATTAGTATAATTAAATCTCTTTTTTAAATCTGAGAACTGGTATCTTTTATACCAGTTTTTAGATTTAAAAAAAAAGATGCAGAATAAATAAATATGCATAATTATAACATATTTTTTAATAAAAGTTATCAAAGAATTTTATAAAAATGATTTCTTAAGTTGCAGTTGGCTATCATTTATTTTTTCATTATGTTATCAAGTAGTTTAATGCGTAGCATTTATTTATATAAAATGATTTTTTTTAAATCAGTAGATAATTATTTCATTCCACATCATAATTATCTTTCCTTTATATTTTTATGTTTTTTTGGATATGTAGCAGTTGTAACAGCTTTCATTCTGCTTGTATGAGCACTGAGATGAACTTAATATTCACTTCGATGGAAAATATTTAAACAGTTATTTTGGATATAATAAAATTTCATTTATTTTCAATAATATCACAACTTCTCGAGAGAGGAAGAATAATCGAAATATTATTATTTTATCTTCGAAACAATTTTTTATAAAATTAAATTATTATTATTTTATTCCATCATCAAGTTTTTGAGTTGTAATGATTTTTTATAACTCAAAAACTATTTTTTCTTACTAATAATCTAATCATCATTTTATTATTCTCTATAGTCGCAACTAATTTTCAATTCTTAATGAAAATGTAGTAAACATAATTAGCTTTTTAATTATGTTTGATTAGTAGAATGCTCAATATTTACTCTTATTAATTTCTATAGTTAAATATGAAATTTTATTCATTTTATTTATCGTTTTCTTTATACTTTTAGTCGTCTAAATTGATAAATTAGAGAGAAATTTGTTTCAAATCACGTTATATTAATTTACTCCCAATCAAATTTTGATTTTTAATCTAAAGAACTGATCTGAAGTTTTTTATAAATCGAATCTCGGTTCCTTTAACATATAAATTTCTTTTTTTTAATTTAATAACGAGTGATAAACATGAACGAAAAAAAATCTTTGCTCTTTGAACTTGTCATGCGAACAGATGACACGATCAAAGATATTTTCAACTCGGTAACTTTATTATTTTTTAATGCTAGCCAATTTTTAAGGTTTTGCACAACGTCAATGGCTATTATGAAAACTGTAATTATGCTAATTCTAAACTGTGTTATAACGCAACAGGTTCGAATAATAATCAATAGTCCGTTAGTCAAACTAAACGAGATAAGCATAGAATCGCGTAAAAATAGAAGATTACCTTTTTTATAATTTTGTATATTTAGTATTTGCTTTACATAATTTCTAAAGAATAAAAATAGACAATCGGAAAACCTATTTTATGGAAAATTTACTAGAAAGATTAATGGTAACGTTGTATATAATTGTTTCTCTTCTTGATACAAAAGCAGTAAAGGAAATTATTTTTTCGCTAAAGGAAATGAAAGAAATTTCCCATTTTATTTCTTTAGATATACAATATAATGAAAGGAGTAACGCGTGAAAGATTGATTATATAGTTCTGTTTAGTGTCGCCATCTGTCGCTGTCTACATGACTTATTTTTCAAAACTAAAACGCGAATAACATTTATGGTAATTATTATTATGCAAATTATAATCAGACACCATTTTTATCTTAAATTCGAAATGAATTCATAAATTCTTATTATTATTAAACTATAAAATTAATATTTTAATTTTCTCCATTAAAAAAATATATAAATTTTTATCAAGAACATTCAGCAGTCCTTCAGATGTAAGGAGTACTTATGGCGATGTTAATGATAAAAAAAAGAAGACGATTATTTAGTATTTCTGATGCAAAATATGCATTATCATGTTTTCAATTGATTTTCTTAGTAGAAGTCGAAAATATTATATTTAAACGATAAAAAGTAAGCTATAACAGCTGAATCAGTTTTAAACAAAAGTTAATCCGCTTTGTTCGATTATGCCTGAAGCTGAGCTTTCTTAATGGAATTTATTTAATTAGGTTAATTTATCTAAGCAGGAGGAGCAGGTGTTCGTTAAAATTGCCTTATTTACTTGTGCGAAGAATAAAACTAATGTCAGTTTGATACAGATAATTCGTCACGACATATCTTCATTAATATTTGATCATTGTAACATTACAGAATGTTCTCCAATGCGTGTAATCATATTTTATTTAATTTTGAATAAATAAACGAATATAATACAGTAATTATTTTATTCAAAAGAAGTTCTAATGAAAACTAATTAAATCAACCGAAAAGCGCTTGAACGAGATTTCATAAAATATTCTAAAATTCATTCAGAAAAATTCATAATGAAATTTTTGTTAATGCTAAAGATTGATTTAAAAAAAAAAGAAAAAATAATTTAACTATAATCATGCTATCAATTTTTATTAAATTCTGTAAAGATGCCATTAAAGATGACCTATGATCCCATAACTTCAACCATTTAAAAATGGCATTCTAACGTCTGAGATACGCTCTTAATATCTCTTAAAATATTCAATGAATTTTTATGAAATTTAATAAAAAGTTCTGCTGTTGTTGAAGCTGAACTTGATTTTGTATCATTTATGTCTGTTCCTTCGACTATTTAAAAATGGCGGATATTAAATATTTCTGAGGTTTCTCATAACAACTTTTAAACTATTTGATTGATTGTCTTATGAAATTCAATATAAAAGTCATACCATTGATGTGGGCTGTAAAGTAAAATCGATTAATCCTACAGTTCCAGCAAATTAAAAATGGCGGAAGTCCAAACTTCTGAATTTTATTCTTAATTAATAACTTTGATAGATATTTATGAAATTCAGTAATTATTTTTTATGATGTATATTTTAAAATATACATCATCAAAGCCAATTTTAGTCATTCAAATTACTGGATATTGAATGACTAAAATTAAGGAAGTAGGCGATTTAATTCTTTCAAGAACTGCTGGTTTTCTTTCATCAAAACGATATTTGTGATGATATATATTTTTGATATGTATATATATATATATATATTTTTTTTTTTTGGAAATATATTGAACGTGTATAATAAATAACAAACTGCAAAACAACATATAACTTATTATAAATAACCCCAATTAATTTGTAATAAAGTCTAAACGCTCCTGAAGCTAAAATATGGAAATAAGTGGGATAATCTGTTATATCCTAAATGAATGTTAAAATTTTTGACATTATCATTATTTTAAAATTAAATTTAGAATCTAATTTTATAACTTCTCTATTATATAATTTTATCAAGATTAAACTTTTGATAAAATTATTTAACTCGAGCTTTAATTTTTATTTAACTGGAGAGATGAATTTTCTCTCAATATTAGAAAAATGAAAATTTTTTTTTTTTAGTTTATTTTTCTTCTGTGTACATAAAAGTATAAAGAATTTAAATAATAGTTTATCACAATAAAGTTTTTCATATTTTTATTTTTTAAATTTAATTTTTGTATCTGTTATGGTTCAAATTGAATTAACTAATTAATTTTTATAAAAATGCCTTAAACGGTAATATTGACACTTTAATACAGCGTATAAATAATAGATTTAAATATATTTAACGCTTAGATTTTTCCATTAAAAAAAATCTATCACCACTTATTGTTCAATAAAAAAAGGCAATAAATAAATATATTATTTCATTAAAAATTTTTAAATTCCTCTTGTATTTTTTGCCAATAATATCTATAATTATTCTGTTAAAAAATAAATAAAATTATTCTGTATCAATAAACAAAGATTTTCTAACAGTTTAAAGACTATAAAACCGTAAAATCAATTAATTCGGGAACGAAATGACCGATTGCAATTTTACTTGCTTATAATTAGCGATTAAATCAGAATAATAGTTTTAATGAATAATAAAGCAGTTTTAGTATGATTAAATGAAAAAGTAACCATACATAAAATTTGTTGACACTATACTTTTTATGAAAATATAAAAAGTTTTACTTGCAGTAGATTACAAATTAAAATTTAAGTGAAAAAAGTTGCATAGCGCAAAATTTAACAGATAAATTTTCATTTTAATATTCAAGCAATAATCTTTTATATGAATAAAATGTGATCAGTTATTTAGTTATAAAATTTTTTACATAAATATCCAAATTTTGGGTGTTTTATCATTTCTACAATTAATTATTGTTAATGGATAACTGGATGTTCTCCACTCCTTGTTTAGAATTATATTCGCATCGAATTAATTTCAAAATGCAGTTTATTACGTTTAAAATCGTAATAATTTTATCTTTTAATATCATTTTAGCACCATCATTACCTACTCTCCATTCTCTGTAATAAAAATATCATTGTATTTTTGTTACAGAGTAATTTTTTATTGCGTTAGTTTTCTAGTTAAGTTATATATTTTTCTAAGTTATTTTATATATTATTTTCATAATAAATAATTCTACGAATATTGTAAAAATATCAAAATTTTAGTTTCTTATCAATGGTAACGATGATAACAAGCAGTAAATTGATGTAAGCTTCTGATTAAAATTCTAAACAAACAGTATTGGAAAGAAGTATAATCGCCTATTTTCCGCCATTTTGAAATAATTAAAAGATATTGAATTAAAAAAAAAAAAGTCATCAGATTCTTCAATAGCATGATCTTAATAAATTTCATAAATGTTTATCAAACAGTTCAAAATTTTTTGGGATAAATATCAAGAATATCCGATTTTTTAAATGATCGAAAAGGATTTAATGCAGACCATGTCGCGATTGCCTTTAATAATAGAAAATTTCTGCAGACTATCATAAAATCTGCCAACTAATTTAGAAGTGAAGATGAATGATAGCTAGCATTGCGATATATAGTATAGGATAATATGTCATAATGCTGAAAGATGCTAAAATGCTTTCATATAAGGAAATTTTTACATTTTATACATAGATATCTTTATTTTTTTGCAATGTTTTCTAAAAATGGCCGCAAATTATCTTGTTTTTATTCAAATTATTTAATTTAAAATAATTTTATTCAATGCAGCTGAATTTGTATTCGTTTCAGAAATATAAATTATTATCTAAATATTTCGGGTAAATCGTTTTTTAATATTGTAATATTCTATTGCATCAAATTATCAAACATATATTTAATATATAAAAATTATTCATTATAAAATTAAAAAAAAAATTATTTTTCATTTTAATACAGTTTTATTAAAATTTATTCATTTATCAAATTAAGACAGAGCAGAAATAATTTTGATTAAAAAGTTAAGGTTACAAAATGAATTCAAAATTTACAAAAATATTCTTAGAAAATTTAACAAAAATATTTCAATTAGATGATTATATTCATTATTTCCAGATGCGTAGTTTTTTAATTGCTGGTTCCTTAATTTTGTTCCAAACATGGCTACCTTTTTCATCTAGAATGATTCTAGATTAAACGATGGAGATTATAATGTTCCGGTTTGATCCGACTTTGCGCTGCTTATTTATTTATTAATAATCTCTCTACTCTTTTTTAATAATATTCTCTAGTAAATTATTCAAAAGAAAACTTCTCTGCAGACTTTTACGTTGCAATTATTCTAATTAATCGATTAACACGTTCAAAAACTGATTTTAATAGAAAAAAAAAAATATATATATATACATATATAATGTTGTTCTGCTTGACTTAACTATAATCATGCTATAAATAATCTGTGTAAATAATTTTTTGTATTGATCTTCGAAGGAAAAATTTTAAAAAGTTGTAAACTATCGCGATAATATTAATAGTTATATATAAAAAAAATAAATAAAAATATACAATAAATAAATATAGTAAATATAAAAAGTATATACATATATGTAAATATGGAGTATGGATACATATATGGAATATACTTATGGAGTATATACATATATGTAAATATGTATATACTTATGGAATATATATCAAGTCTTTCATAATAACAATTCAGTATATTAGGAATACTATTAAAGAGAATTTTATAATTATCTAATAATTATAATAGTAATTAAAATACTAAAGTAAATACTAAACAGAAAATGAATTATTAGCAATTATTGAAAATAATTAATTACAGTTGTCCTTACATGTCTGTTGTGTTAAAATTATTAAAGATTGTAAATTAAAAAGTCATGATTTACCTATTAAGTTTCTTGAAATTTATCAAATATTATAGTTTAAAAATTATTAGAAGGAAATATTATAAATTATAGTTACTGAGATAAAAACTAGGAGGAAAAATATTAAGATTTTATCTTAATGTTTTCCTTCTAATTTTTAATGAAATTTAGAAGGATTAGGCAATCTTTTTGCAGTGACCAGGTCATATTCAACAGCAATGACTTTCCTGATTAAATTTCATAAAAATACATCGATTATTTTAAAAAAAAATATTAAGATAATATATCAAAAGTTGGAATATCTATAAATAGTCAAAAAGTTGGAATAATATAAATAGTGGAATATATAAATATCTAAGAGGTTAAAAAATGCATTAGTGAAGTCATATTTGTATAATTGTAGAAACTCGTAAAACTCTACCAAATTAGTTCGTAAATTATTACTGGGACAAAACTGACAGCAGAAAAATGTTCTGAAGTGACTTAATCCTTTAATAGGCTATGTAATAAGGATGAAAAGCGATGTAAAAACTAGAAAGAAGGAAAGAGGCAGTATTATGACTTCGTATGCCCTACTTTGCAAAAATACTCTAAAAAATGGATACCCTAAAAATAGAATTTCAGGAAATAGTTTCTCAATAGTAATATCAGGAATCCTTTTAATCAAGATTTTGCTCTTATTCAATATTTGATTTATTGCGATCTTTTATTGTTTAAAAGAAGTCATATATTAAAATATTTTGTTAATCAAACAACACGAGTAATTGTTATAGAAAGAATTCAAATTCAGATGTTCAGAAACTATATAAAAATTCACAGAAACAAAATTATAATTTAATTATTATTTAGAACTAACAGATAATTATGGAATTCATTATAGTAAAAATCCTCTTAATGATCTAGGCCAGTGGTCTCAAACTGGCGGCCCGCAAAGCAATTTTGCATGGCCCGCGAAGATGTTTTAAGCTATTTGTTTAAATACATGTTACAGTCAGAAAATTATTACAATTTAATGTTAATAAAATAACAATGTATTTTTTTAAAGCGTACTGTACTCAAGTTGTTCTGTGCTATCAGTAATTATTCCCACTTCCCCTTTCATTGCAATTTTGTTTAAAAGTATTCGGCCCTTCATCTCCTTTCGAATTGCGTATTCGGCCCGCACAATTCTGTAAACTGAGTTTGAGACCACTGATATAAACTGTGCAGTATATACTTTATCTTTTAAGATAATTGAATCCTTCACTGAAAGAGAATTAAATTAATACTTGAAGTGGGGAAATAAAAGAGTTTAAGTTCATCGAAAATGAAAACAGGAATTTTAATAGAGTTAGGAATTATATTTGATATATCAGAAATTATACTAAACATGCAGAGTTTTATTTTTTTAGATTTTTCTATGATGGATACTAAATTTGAGGGCTATTCCAAAATTCATCATGGGTCGCCCCTACTAGTGGTGGGATCGGCTATCAGATGAAAGATACAATTCAATGGGCCTGGCCCGGATCTGTTTATTCTTAATTTTTGTTGAAATCAATTGAACGAAGCGATTTTTAAGAGACATTTATTGAAAAAGAAAATATCTCCATTTTTCCGATTTTGTATTGAAATTTATTGGCATTCTTAAGTAATTTAAGAGAAATATTACAATATCATATTCCAAATTTGATCGAAAGGGCTAAATGATTCGATCTATAGAGATGTTTAGAAATAAGGAATTCTTTCTAACATCTCCTTCATTTTGATTTAACAGTGATGAAATTTTTAGTCCATCTTAAGCAAGTTTGAATCACATCAAATTCCAAATTTTATCAAAATAATTTCGATAAAATTTGGAATGTGATGCGATTTATAAGAAGTATCTACAATGAATGAGGAGAAAAACAACTTTTCTTTTTTTGTTCGTTTTTTTTTCCTATTTTCAAATTTCTCTAATTCTTTTATTAATTAGATTGATGCTTTAAATTTGCCATTATAGAATCCTGTTGAATATTTTTCTTGAATATAAATGTAATATTAATGATATTTAACCTTGAACGAGAGTTACAGTATGCTGAATTTCAATATTGTGTTGTTATAATTCTTTTTTTTAGCAAGAGGCAATCAAATGGCTACTGTACCTAGCTTATGAACCACTGCCGTGATCCTTAATGAGAACTTAGGCATTCTTAACTTTGTTTATTAACCGATATTATTCAGCACCAGTGACCAAGTTAGAATTCGATGATGATTTTATCTATTATATAACACGTAAGAGGATTTCTAACTCATAAATAATCACTTATTTCATATAAAAAAGTTTCGGTCAACAATAAGAAACGAGTGACTAATTTTCTCTTCTTTCATCATAAAAGTCTCTCTTTTTTTTTTTTTTTTTTTTTTTTCCATATTCTTTTAAAATACAAATTACTTTTGTATAAACATAAAAAAAAAAAAAAAAAAAAAAAAAAAAAAAAAA
>WUQG02440908.1:0-13590 GCA_011317285.2 Androctonus mauritanicus
GATTGGCCGCGTGGAAACGCTTCGGCTTTCCACTCTGGAGGACCACCCCTTGAAAATATTTATCATGAGGTCCGGGCCCGGCCCGTCGATCCCCAGTCCTCCACAATCCGGCTGACCCCTCCGCAGGGGTGGGCAGTCTGTGGAAGGGCTTGTTTCGCCCCGCCATATAGTATTCCTAGAGAATGGAATGTGGCGTCATCTATTGACAAAAAAAAGAAAAAAACGGCGGCCGGATGGCTGAATGGTAACGTTGTCGGCGTGCCACGCAGGACGACTTGGATTCGCGTCCCGGATCTAGTAACTCCGAGTGCTAGCCTGGCCCGGCGATCCCGCTCCTTCACCATCCAGCCTCCCTCCACCGGTGTGGGTGCAGCCCGTGGGTTGGAATTGGCCCCGCTCCTTAGTAATCTCACTGATTGGAAAGGGGCGTAAAATATGTAAACAAAAAAATTTAAATATTCCATTGATTTTTGTAATTTTTACTAAAGTGGTCATGCCAACTATATAGGCATTGATGGCAAAACATTTATAATGAAAAATTTAATTTCGAAATAGCGACTATGTTTCAAAATTAGATTGTTTTTTCATGCATACCATTACTGGCATTAATATGACAATAATTCAGAACAGCAGTACAATTACGAATGCTATGCATGCCATTTCTGGAGTTTGTGTTTGCAGGAGTTAAAAATCGATGAATTTTGCATATATTACATAATTGATATTTCTCACTAGTTATTCGAATAATGAAAGAAATAGGTATTTATCAAAAGCAGCCATTTCTCGATCTCTTCTGTCGTGCGCAGTTTTATAATTCATAACATAGCAACGTTGTATACTGTAGAACAAGAATATATCTCGCGCAACAATGTTATGGAAACTGACAATGAATCTTGGTAACATTCACATTCTCGATTTGTTTAAAATCGGTTGAACAGTAATATAGAGAGACATGTCTAGAAAAGAGAATCATCCTCTTCTATACCTTTTAATTTTAGGCCAATTGAACCAAAATTTTTCAGATTTAATTGATCTAGGATATGTTTATATACCAAATTTGGTCAATAGCGATTAAATAATACGATAAATAGAAGTGTTCATGGAAAAAATGGATACTGCATTTCCTCCTTTATTTTTGATCTGATTGTGCCGAAATTTTCAGGAAACCTTAATACTCTAAGAAATATCTATATCCCAAATTTCATCGATATCGGTTGAATGATGCGCCTTGTAGGATTCCTTGTGATCTGTGAAGAGGAAAAAGAGTAAAAAAAAAAGTTTTGCCGATTTTTGCAATTTTTAAACTGTTCAGTTCCAATTAATAATAGCAAGTTTCAAATTTGGCATTCGATGTCTTATTGAATACTTTTCTTACGAATAATTGTTATATTAATAATATCTAATGAGGAACAAAGTTACAGCAACTTGAATTTCGCTTAGACTCCTGTAATAAAGTCCTAATTTATATCTGTAATGATTGTTTTATAAAAACTATACTGCATTAATATTTTTGAGACCATATTAGTCATAAACAAACATATTAAGACTACTTTTCATCTTTCCATCTTACTATGAAAATATGGAGTTATATTTCTAATATGAATGTGATAGCATATATATATATATATATAAATACTACAGCTATTTGTTTATCTACTATTAAACCATCCCATGTGCTGCTCTCAGAACATTTAGATTAAATCTTGCAATGTTTTCATTATTTGTATTTGTAATATAATTTGCCATTACAGTAATAATTAAAATAAACAAGCAGTTCCATAAAGAACTAAAATTATCTACTTTCTGAATATATCATTTATTTAGTATTTGGAATCCAATTGTTTTTTGTGTCATTTTGACATTGATTTAACCAATGTAGATATCACATCATCATCATTGCATCATCATCCAATACCAATTCTAGAGATCTTGGCACCTTGATGCAGTTTTCTATTCAGCACCCTTACAACATTGAGAAAATGATAATTTTAGCACCCTCCTTTCAAAGGCACCCCGATGTGATGTATCCTTTGCTTACCAAGTTAAACTGATCCTGGCATCATCAGTGTGTTTGCGACACTATTTTGATATTGACAATAGATGGCACCAAGTGTTAAGCAATATAGGTAAGCTATATGTTATTGCTGTGTTGCTAACAGTGTCATTTATTATCAATAATATAAAGTTTTGATAAAAATTAAATTCCATCCTGTAAGGATGTGGTGTTTAGGTGACAATGATAGAGCACTGCTAAATTTTCATAAAAACCTGCTAATTAGTTCAAAAGTTATTAGTGGATGGTATACAATCAATCAGTCATGATGCCTATCTTATAACCTCCCTTTTCTTCATAAAGTAGGCTAAAAAAATTGAATTACCTTTGTTTTCTATTCCTTTAAAAAATATGCTTGCCTTTGAGATACTTGATATATAAAATTAATAATTCCAACTTTTCTCCTTTAAGATGAATTTACTTAAATCAGAAATTAACATTGATAGCTAGATGGTTATTAGAATAAAAAAATGTAGTTGTAACAGAAAAATATGTAAAAACTATATTTTGTTATTGTAATTGAAATACCCATTTAAATCTGTACAAAATTTTGAAAAATTTGTAAAGATCAGATATCAAAATTTATAGATATTTATCATTTTTATGAAAATCATGTATATTCTGAAACTTCATAAAATAATTTTATCTCAATTATGATTCATAATAGAATTTAATATTTAAATCCTTTCCTCTTGTTATAATAAATGTTAATCAAAGCAAAAATTTTATAGAAATTTTTTAAAGTCACTAAGTCATTAGTTTCCTGGATTATTTGCGTATGGAGGCAATGTCATCAGAGAGTTAAGATATTCCTAAACACTACTAGTGTGCAGGTTATATTACTGTATATTCTTTCTAAATGATCATTAAAATAAGATTAATAAGCTCTTTTTATTATATAAAATTCTACATATAATATATACTCATATATATCAAAGAATCATAGATAACCATGCTAAAATTAATAAAGTCCCCCCATATGGTGTGAATTTTCTTATTTGTACATTATCTGTCAATGCATATATGTAACAAGTTCCACAAAAAATAGTCATTCCAATTGTCAATAATGTTCCAACCTAAAATAAAAAAAAAATTTAATCATACAAGAATGGGATAATACTACTAAAGCTACATAATTTATAAGACTTACAATTAATGGCCTTTTTGTCAGAGGAACTGTTAGCAATGCAAGTGTATGCAGAAAATGATAGTGATTTGCTGTTTGAAAAACTTTTTTTCTTTCTTCACTGACATCTTTTCTTAAATAAAATCCTATTAAAAAAAAAAAAATTTCAAAATTTTTCATCAAATATAAAATTCTTAAAATTTTCTTCCCAGATTATAAATTCATAATTAGATTAAAATATAGAATGTGTGCATAATATTTGCTGAAGTATCTAAAATATAAATATTTTATATTCAATTATCTAAATTATCATCAATTTTGACAACTATATAATATTTTTCATGATTATTGAAAATGGATTAAATTACAAAATCAATATCCATTTCAAATATAATATGATGTTGATAAATGCTAAAATCATTAGTATGAGAAAAATTGCTTTGCTTTGTAGTAGTATTAATGTTAAAAGTAACTATTTGAATGATCCTATAAATTACTTTATACTTTCTATTATTCAAATTTTGGCACTATTTGTTTAAATTTAAATAATTTTTCAAATTATTATTTATCTGGTTATTTCATTTACCAAATAAATTTTTTCCTTATTAATATGCTACTTGATTTATTTATTATCTAATTATAAAAACTAGTTGAATTATGAGCATCTTGTATTTGAATGCTAAGCATAATAGAATTATAAGCAATCTACACACACTTTAAGCAGAAAAAATACACAGTTTACTACCAAAAAGATGGCAAAATGTGTTGGATCAAAATGGTCCAACACATTTTGCCATCTTTCTGGTAGTAGCATGATTCCATGCTTGTAGAACGTTTGAGCTTTACTTCCAAAAAATTGAGCCAGGTGATTTTTGACATTCTCATTTGAACTAAATGTTTTGCAATTTAAAGAATTTTGTAAAGACAGAAACAAGTAATAATTGGAGAGTGCCAGATCTGGTGAATATGGTGAGTGCAGTAAAACATCCTATCCAAGCTGCAACAGCTTCTGGTGAGTCATCAAACTTGTATGAGGTCAGGCGTTATCATAATGAAACACTACATCTTTTCTGTTAATCAATTCTAGCCTCTTCTATTTGATGGAATCACTCAATCTGTCCAATTGGTGGCAGTACATTTGTGAATTAATTGTGGAATTGTCAGGTAGAAGTTCAAAAAAAATAATTCCCTTGAAATCCCACCAAACAGAGAGCATCACTTTTTTTATGAATATCTGCTTTCAAAGTGCTTTGAACTGGCTCATTTCTTCTACTCCCTGATCTCTTGTGCTTGACATTGTTATAAATAATTTGTTTTTCATTGCCAGTTATGATTTGCTTCAGAAATGCTCATTTTCTTGACATTTGAGCAGCAAATCACAGATGTCAATGTGATGGAGCAAATCTCTTTCCTTGAGAATGTGTGGAACCCAAATATCAAGCTTTGAAATGAAACAAAGACATTTCATATGGTCATGAATGGTCAAATTTGACAAATTCAATCTCAATTTCTCATGTTGTTATTTGGTGGTTTCCTTCAACCAATATCAACCAATCAGCTTCAACTGGCTTTCCAGAATATAGTATATCTTTAATATCAAAATCGTCAGATCTTCTCCATACACTTCACGTAACTTTTTTCTTGCTTGAACAGCATTCTTACTTTTTTGTTTTCCATTTTTGATACAACATCAAAAAAACAATTGCACAGAATCAAAAAAAAATTTTTATAAATAAACTTTGAAATGTCAGCTATCAAAATGTATAATTACAATATGGTAGAGAATGAAATTGGCGGGTTAAAAATAAAAGTAACACTACTCGTGAGAAAAAACTAAAATTACTTTCCAAACAATCCTATAATATTTGTTTACTTTTATTTATGTTTCATTTTCTTTTTGGCTCATAACAATGAATTATTTACAAATTATTTGTATCAAAAGCACTTTAGATCATGAATAAATTATGATGAATAAAAATTCACTGATATTTATTTTTTGTTTGTGTGTACTTTATTTTTAGTATGTTTTGTAAATGATTAAAACAAGTTTTTTTTATTTGTATTTTTTCCAAAGCTGTAATCTGTAAATCCAGTTTTCCTGGTCTAATTAATTCCTGATATAAAATTGATGATTTATAACATTAGGTTATTTATAAATGCATGTTAACTTGGCACAGTGTAGTTGGTGTCTGAGGGTCTCTATGCTACCTATTATGCTATGTAAAAATTTTCAAGATCATGCAAAAATTTTCAAAAATTCTGTACTTCCGGATTTTCAGATTGGATTCAATTTCAATAAGCATATTTTGCATTGCATTTATGGTTTCAGAGAAAAAAATTCAATGGAGTCTCTCAGATACCAGCTACACTTTCTAGTTTAATGATTTTTTCTCACAAAGATTTTTTTCTTTATATTTAATATATTTTTTAAATTTGCTGTTTTCATCTTATAGAGTAGTATAATATAGGGCTGTTTGTTAAAATATATTACTATTTTCTTTAATATTTAATTTTTTCTGAAGTTTTTTTTGAACATATCAATTTTTAAAAAATGTTTCATTCATATGTCAGTGTTATGAATATATCAATGTCCAAGATACTAGCACAAGAAGCAGTAAGACTTATTAACATTTAATAGACAAAAACGTTTTTGGTACGGACAGTACCATCATCAGTTGTACAGAGCAGAACGAAACATAAACAGAAGCGTTTTACAAAATTGTACAAAGAAACATGGTTCAAATTTGAAAATTTTGCTTACGCTTCTGTTTATGTTTCGTTCTGCTCTGTACAACTGATGATGGTACCATCCATACTGAAAACGTTTTTGTCTATTAAATGTTAATAAGTCTTACTGCTTCTTGTGCTAGTATCTTGGACTTTGATATTTAAGTTTAAAGCAGTTGTAATTCTTTGCCTAGTACTATAGTTCAATACTTTATAAAAATCAGTAATTCAGTACTTAAGAAATAAAATTAATGTAAAATAGAGATTTAATTCACTAAAACCAAAACAAACAACATTTTCGAAAGTTACTCCATCTTAAATATACTAATATAGAATTACAGAATTCAATTTAAAAAATAAAACTCAACATATACATCCTAGGAAGCAGAAATACTGTACAAAGCAATAAATATATAACATACATATATTTTATAAAGGTTTTGGAATTACATTAAATATAAAAAGTATTACAGATAAAATAACATTTTTATAACAAATGTAAAATAATAATATAATTAAAATAATATCAAATTGCTCAAAAGTATAGAATGTTATAGTCATAAACAGCCTAACTTTGAATACATTATATTCATTTTGGCTTTTAGTGAATAAAATATCTGCTTAACATTAATTTTACTGCTGTTAAGTGCTGAATTATTGATTTTTACAAAGTATCATATTTAGGTTGTTTTCCCAGACCAAATTTATTAATCAAAGTGAGAAAATTCATCTCTGCATTCTATTAAGTTGCTCTTATGTCATCAATAAATTACTACCTAATTTGCAAATAATTTGCATCTCATATACATATATGTTGTCTTGCTTCTAAATACCACCTTTCTAATTCAATCATTGATTTAGAACACAGATTTGATCCTGGATCTTCTGGGTATAAACAGTTTCACAGTGCAAATTTATAGTGAAGAACAACTAAACTTTGTGGAAATATGTTTTATTTTATCCTAGATGATTTGGATCAATTCCAAATCATCTAGGATAGCCATATGTCATATATTTTTCAAGAATCTGGGCTAGGCTTATTAAACCCCATTAGTCATTTCATAGCCAATCCCATTAGAGCTGTAGGTGGCTCCTACAGAATGCTGGAATAGCAGTGCTGATAGGAAAGCAAACTACCAGTGGTACTATTTGAATGTAAAACAAGAAAGATCAGGCCATATATGGACAGCCTATGATGGACATATACAAAAGTTATTAACAAAACAATCTGAAAGAAAGTGCCTTTTTCTTCATAGATATTTAGCATTCAGATCTCATTTGAAGAGTCAATCCCATTGCTCAGGCAACACAAACTTCGGGGGCCTTATTCTCGAATTATTTGTGTTACAATGCACTCATGTTGGCAACATCATGTGACACCAACTCCCACATTTAGATAGAATCGATATTTTGGTGTTTCAACTCATGTGCTTTTTGTTCTTGAAATTTGAGCTGTCAACTCCCATGAATAAAGCATGTGAGATTGCAATGCATAAGGAAAAAATGGCAGACCATCACCTATGCTACATTTAATCAAAGCATTAGAAATAGAAGAAATATGCTGTATAAGGCAGCAATGAGTATTTCAATCAAGTTTAGATGGTTTTGATCTTCACCAGGATCATTTTCAATGATTATTTAAGCTATTGAAAGACTTATTAAAGGTTCTAATAGACAAAATTTGACCAAAATGGTAGATTTGACTAAGAGTAGCTGTCCCAAGTACAATTTCCCCCATATAAGCAAAACAATTCCGTTTTGTAACTGAGTTAATTTTTCATTTATGACATCATCACCACCTGTTTTGCCTTTACACTTTTTTATTCTGAAGTATTTTTCTTTTGCATTTCCTGTCAAGACAGCATTAATGAAAAATAATTGCATTTCACATTCATACAAATGCATTCATATACTATTACTTAAAATTTAAAAAGCAAATTTGTATCAGAGTTAGTAACTTTGCAAAAACTTAAATGATTTTGCAAAGTTACTAACTCTGAACATAATTACATGTTTTAAATTACTAAATATATGAATCCACTGGAATGGAAAAAAGCAATTATTTGTGCAAATCATCATTTCATAGCATTCAAGATTATCTCGAATGTTATGAAATAATGATTTGCATAAATAATTAAACTACTAATATACATAATAATGTTAATAATTGACTTATTTTTTCCATTCCATCAGATTTTTTGCCCAACACAAGAATTTAACTTTGCACCTACTTCAGTCTACAAATCAGTTCTCATTTTCTTGTTAAAATCATTGTCTATCTTTTCTGTATGGATTCTTATATCATTTTCTATAAAAATAAATTGATACATTCTTTTGCTTTTCTGTATTTTTTTTGTTGTTTCCATAGTGTTTCTTCAGAGTCCTATGGATTTGTTTTTACCATTTGATTGAACAATATTTAATAGTCTCCATTTCAGATACTTCTCGATCTGCCATGCCCAAAGTGAATGATTTATCTCTCTTACAAGTCAAGTTTGTATAAGAGCTTGAATTTCAGAATACCAATAGTGTCAGTTGAAAACACACAAGGGTGTCAACAGATATAAGTTTGTATACAGCACAAATAACTCAAGAATAAGGGCCCAGATGTTATGGAACAAACTTGATTTGGAAATTGATTCTGATGTTCTGGTACCATTCCCTCCCAAGAGGAGGCTGCCTTGTCATTGTGGGAGAGCTTACCGACTGTCACTATGTCTATCTGTTTTGCAGCCAAGCCAATATGTTCATAGAACATTGAGAAACTAAATGGCTCTTAGAGTTTGATGATATTCTTGTAAAAAAATGATCCTACACTTAACAGAGGCATGTGCAAACATCATGTGCTTTGGACAGCATGATGAAAGAGGTTGACTAAAGAAGACTGCCACATGAAGTTCTAGCCAGATTGATTCATCTCAGGCTTTGTTTGACTTTCTATAGAGGGGTCCTGCAGTGTCAAACAAACCCAGAGCAGCCTCATTAAGTCCCCAGACACACTGTCCCTAATGAAGAAATTCTTATAGGGTTGGTAGTGCTTGGTTGCACCCACTTCTTGCCGGTGGATGCTTTGTAGTTAGCAATTACCCCCAGTCCTTGTGGTCTAGGATTAAGAATCAGCCTAATGTATGTCCTGTATGAGGTATGAGTCCTCTAAAAAGGTTTCAAATCCCAAGGTGGTGTACAAGCCAACAGGATGAATGGCTGAAGGATAGAAGACTTAACAGTGTCCATCCGTGAGTTGGTCTGGCTTGGACTGTAGGGGATTCATCCCAGACCAAGAAAAATTTGCTTCTCTAGGGGAATGCTAAACCTCATGGAGTTACCCTGAGTGATATTTGTTGAATATCAAGTGGATTAGCATGATGTCTAATGATAGAGTTCTACAGAGAGCAAACTAAAGAAGGAAGATTCTCCCTACTGTTCTCAGAAGAAAACTGGTTTATTGCAGTCACATCTTTAAAGACAATTGTAAGTATAGAATATCTCAACTCTGCATGAAAGGACTAATTGTGGGAAAAACAACAAGAGGCAGGAAAAGAAAAAGCTGGATCAATGATCTGAAGAACTAGACTGGACTAAGTACAGAGGAAATTGTGCACGAAGCTAGGGACCAGGAACTCTAGTATTTGCTAGCTGCCCATCTCCCAATTGAAGATGGGACCTAAAGAAGAAGAACATTAAATAATATCATTTTTGTTCCTGAATAATAAATATAGTTGATTTTTAATTTTTTGTGGATTCCATATTCATGTATTTGACTACTAACACAAAGAATGAAAATGTTGGGAAGAAAGGTTCACAGGAACTTAATACTATATTTCCCATACATAAAATGGTTCATTATTTGCAAAGAATTTACAGAATGTAACTACTGCAAATAATAAGAATCAACTGTATTATTTGCTGATTATTTAGAGAGAGTGCCAGAATTTGTCTTAATCTCTGACAGGCATGCTGAAACATGCTTCTAGGCATCACAGATGCTAGAAGCATATTTAACAGATGCTTTTGCTCATCTTCATAAATTGGTTGCAGACATAGCAAAATGTGACTACCAGATGATTGCAACATTTTGATGTCATTTCAGAAAAATGTAGATATGTATCCACTCAGGCAGCTGGAACTAAACTGAACTAGTGAATCTACTGAACACTGATAAATAAAGTGGCTTAAGACCACTGTATTTATACTACAATATTATTATTTATTACTGAAAAGTTCTAGAAGTTCCTCAAAATTTATGCTGCAAGGAATCCATCTAAAATGTTCCGGAAAATAGGTAAATTTAAAAATATCATTGGCCTAATTACAAAAGCAAAGTTTGTGAGAAATAATAGACATTTTTTTATACTTTTGAGCCATAAAAAAATTAGGAAATAATTATTGTCCTAGAAACGAAAAAGATTAATAAAAATTTATTATTCAGTGTAATTTAAATTTAAAGATTAAATCAGAAATGATTATTAAATTACTGAAATATAAATTCTAAACAAAAATTTCGATTTCCTAGAAACAAAAAGAAAAGGAGTCATTTTAATAAAAATTTTTCTTCATTTAAAGGGCTACTTATTTTATTTTTAAATTTTATTATTTTTAACAATAAAATTTTTAGACAAACTGAAATATAAAAAAATTTTCTATAATAATTTATATATAAGATATGACAGCACTGTTAATTATTCTTTAAGAATTATTACAATAATTAAGATATTTCATACCATTAAATAAATCTTTAGAGGAATCTTCTACTTCTACAGTACTTTTTGGAATAGATTGTTCTTCATTATTAAATTTTTCTTCTTTTATAAACTCATCTGTTTCAGTACTAGCAGACAAATATTCTTCTTCATCTCTGAAAAGATCTGAAGATGTGCTATCACTTTCTGAATGTCTTTGTACATTTGGCAACTTTTCAAACACATTTTTTGAAACTAACGACCTTTCATCTTGTATTGATGCATTTTTTATCCTATCTTCTTTCTAAAAATCATTATTAAATGGAAAAATATCAATAAATAAATAACATAAAATTTCAGTTTTACAATAATTTAATCATCATAAGTTTCCCTTGATTTATAAAATTACTAGAGAATTTGAACTAACTAATTAACTGTTTTCAAAACATTACTTAGATGAAAATTTATAAAACAAAAAAATGCATTTCTCATTAATATCAATGCAAAAATTTCTGATAAGTTCTTCGGTATCAGAAAGTCAGTCATTTTACTTATTAATGTTAGAACATTCCAAATCATAACAATAAATACATAATATATTTCAATAATATATGATAATAACTATATAGCCTGTTTGAAATTCAAGATTGAATTTTGAGAAAGTTGCAAAGGATCAACTGGTTTTTGTTAAGCCTAATGTAGCAATTACTTATCAATTATTAAAGTTTAATTTATTATTTAAATATAAAATTTTCTTCAAATATCAATCATAAATTATTCATAATTCTTGAAAACTTTGATTCTGGTAAATTATTTGTAAAGAAAAATAATTTTCTGGGTGATAAAATTTAAAAAAAAATTTGAAATACTATCTGATAAAAATTACTTTAATTATTTTTATTTAATTTTCCCTAATTAAAAAGTGCATTGTTTCTAATCAGTGCAAAGATGTTTCAAAGTGCAAACATTTTATGTAATCATTGTTTTATGAAATTAATTTCATGAAACAATGATTAGATAAAAATCTATTTTTAGCAAAAGTTGCAAAAGTTTTTGAAAAAATGGAATAAGTATTATATATATTGTATACCAGTTATACGCCATTTGGCAATTAATATGATTTTGTTTTACTATAAAGTTAATGATATAGAGTAGTAAATTTTATATGAAAATATATCTAATATAATCAGTGAAGAAAAATTAGAAAGTCACAATATATAATAAAATATCTGAATAAGGGAATTTTTATCAGAAGAATCTTAAGACTTGAATGCAACTAAATTTATTAAGATTTTAGAAAATATAAATTATTATATAGAAGAAAATACAAATCATTGATTTAAATTAGTGATTTTCAAATCTTTTTCAATTCATGTTGTACTGAACATGATAAAATTGTCAAAGATACCTTCAGTTTTATTAGGAGATGTTTCATCATTAAAAAAACAGAGTATTTAGACACTGTTTAAAAGTTCAATAGTTAAAATTGTAATCATTATATTATTTTTAAAAATAATATTAATTATGAAGTTCTGAATTTTACTATAACTTTTTTTTTATAAAGTTATAATAAAATTCAAAACTTAGAAAGAAAAATAATTTTCTGGTCAGTCTGCAAAGTTTAATTCAATCACCATCATTTGCAGATATATATTAGTTTCTGATCTGCAAAATATTTTTGATAGCTGCAAATGGTATTCTATTGTAAGCAAAGCTAGAAAAAAACCAAAAATTTTTGTATATTAACTTCTATTTTTTCGCTACTGCTCTATTATTAGGAATCATAAATCTATTCTCAAGGATACTTCTTAGCATGAATGAGCAGACCCAATACTATTTCGAGTTTAAAAGCAAAATTTTAATTGAGAAACGTTTTCGGCTTTACTACCCCATCAGCTCGATACATTCGAATAGAACTAAAGTTCTGTACAAAGAACAAATTCGTTGAAAATCGAACTCGAATACATCTATTTCATATAAATTCAAATTGATATTTTACCACTCGGTTCTTACATACATTATCACTTATTATATATATTAATATTATACACTAAAAATAACAGGTAAAACAAAAATAATATACTATAATAATAAAACTAAACAAAACAATACATTTTTTACAAAGTCCTTTAGTTGTCTCCTTTCATTCATTTTGGCAACTCTTACGACTGTATCCTATTACTTTTACCTCTCCCATGTTTTGCTACATATTTCCATAGTAGCAGTAATTCTACTGATTGCCTATCATTAATTATCACTCTTTTTTAACTCCCTTGCATGATACTCAGCACTTCTGCTATCGGTAATTCCCTTGTGTCTTTGACTTTTCGACATACTCTGGCCTCTTCCCCATTTATTTTAATGTCTTATTCGTAGGCTCTTCTGGCCAGGGCCATAGTTTGTAATCCTTTTCGTATATCGTTCTGATGTTCCTTAAGCCTATCTCTCAAGTTTCTACACATAGCAGCTAAGTATACTTCGTTCTTTTTTTTATCTATATTGTTGAGTGGGATTTCATATATCCCTGACTGCTCCTTCTTGCTGTATTTGTCCTTTACGTTATTAAGCAGGCTAGTTACTGTGCTTGTTCTCTTGTATGCTGGTGTTTTCTTTTTCTGTTTAAGCACTTCTCGTATTGTGTTGAAAGCTCTTAACTCGTCCATTATCACTTCGTACTGCTCTCTCTCCACTCCCTCTTTCCTTATTTCGTCTTGTCTCTCGCTTTCTTGTTCACTCCTATTTGTTGGTTATTTCTTCCGTTTTATTTTCTCTAGTGCCTTATCTACAATTCTTCCTGGGTATCTGTGTTTCCATGCTATCTCTTATTCTTCCTATTTCTATACTTAGAAGATTTTCTGTGCTATAGTGTGTTATATCCCTCTCTACATATGACCTAATAGCCGCATTTTTGTATTTCCACCTATCATTTGACCAACAAGGTATGATGGACTCTACACTGGCAGGTTTCCTATATACTGTTGTGTTGATTACTGGAGGCTTGTATA
>WUQG02440919.1:0-13589 GCA_011317285.2 Androctonus mauritanicus
CATCGATAAAAATATTTCCTGTTGGTTCCGTCATTCGAAACATTGCGGCTATTATAGAAGTCTTTCCAGCTCCCGTTCTTCCAACAATTCCCACCTATAATATATATATATAGAATTAGATTTTCTGATATAGTGAAAATTAATTTTTCGCTATATAAGAAATACCTTTTCTCCGGTTCCTATATAAAAATTTAAATTGTGTAAAACTGGCTGTTGTTCTTTGGAATATTGTAGACAGACATCTCTGAACTCAATAATCCCTTTCTGGGGCCAATCGTCGGGTGGACGTTTATCAAGTGGTGATAGGTTGGCTGCTTCTGATGAGAGATGACTATAGTCCAGTACACGTTCAACTGATGTTAACTAAAAAATTATATTAATAATAAATTAATTAAAAATATATTTTATAACAATTTTTCAGTTTATATAAAATTTAATTTAAATTTTTTTAAAGTAAAGAACATTTTAACAAATTATTTAAATTAGTACAGTAATTGTTAGTTAATTTTTTATATATAGTGTTATAAAATAAAATATTCGTGTGAAATATATATTACTGATAATTCCGAAACCTCTAAAGATAAATAAATAACATAAAGTATTTTTTATACTTTATGTTATTTCTTTCTTAGATGATGCAACCTTTACTAAATCAGAATATTTGTTACACTTTTTTGATAGAAGTATTAATAATTAATAATTTCGACTCCAAATAAAATATATATAATAAATAATTTATGTTTTCTAATTTATGATAGCTGATTTTTTTCTAAGATTAAAAAATAAAATGACCATCGTTTCTTTCAACTTAAATATAAAAGACACTCATGATGGTATTCAGGGTCATTTATATCACTTAATCCCATCATCAGTGTCAAATCCCTGATGATGGGATTAAATCATGGTGTCGAGTGCCACTGCATTTTCCTATTTCTCCAGTTTTTTTGTGAAGACAAAATAATTTCTTTCTTTCGTTGCTTTCTTATATGTCAATATAGTCAACACTTCGTATCTGTGTTTCTTCTACTTGTTTTCTTCGACTAAATCTCTTTGGAAAAAATGGAGTGATAATGTCTGCTACTTTCTTTAAGCTGCTGGTGGAAAGAAAATGTGAAGAAAAGAAACTGTTAGCATTTCCATGTTTGACTGCATTCTATGGAATCATCAAGATCATTTATATTTAGATTTGCAAACGCTGTTCACTCAACCTTTGCTTCATGTGTGTATTGTCTAACAGGCCATCTTTAATAACGATAATATCATTTAAATAACGTCTATATAACCTAAATTTCTTTCTCAATTTTTTCTATAGTATCGTTTTCTTGTGTATAAATATTAGTTGAAATAAGACTGAAGGAATGTGCTAACGATATCCATTTAAACACACAAAACGGCTTTGTGACAAAGAGTGAAAGAAACTGATATGGAAATAAAATGTTAGGAAGTGAAAGTAATAATAGTAATAGAAGGTCCCAAGAAAGAGAGAATTATGGAGAATTTGATAATATATAAAGAAAAAGATTCAAATATTATAGACAGAGTAGACCCCTGTACGGTCAGTATGGGTTGGAGATGATACATTCAAAGTAAAGAAATGTAGTACAGTTTTGTACTACCTACATTTATCATTTTATGTATCATAAATTGATATTATATATTCAAAACTACTAGCATACACGTGCAAAACCTTTCTCATTTACCTATAGAATATAAAATAAAAATCAAATAATATACAATATTTAGAAAAAATTTTTCAGGAATGTTTATCATTGATTACTGTTTACAAAAGTTCTTGGAGGTATTATTTTACAACACTTCCCTAAAAACAACACTAGGAAGTAATGATTCTGTCTTTCTTGACACTGTTTTTCGCTTTCCTTGACAGACAAAAAAAATCTCAGAAAGGAATTCTTTGACGAAAATTAATGTGTTGGTTTCTTATTTTGTTATATTAAACATCATGAAATGTTACATATTGTATTTGAAAATCAAAGTTTTTCCATCATCCATATCAGACTAAAATTATTCAGTATTGGATACCTTTGAAATTTTAATAATATAGAAAAATATATATTTTGCTAATTATTAAGTAAAGCTTATTTAAGTTAGGCTACTGAAAAGTAAAATTTCCAGGTTCAAATATTATATGTAGTGCGGTCTTTTGACTAATTTGTTAAAATTTGCCAATTTTTGAAATGTTTAAGTTTATACTCGACACAAACAAATATATAATCGAAAATATAAGATTACCTGACTTTCAACATCAACAGCAATATGTAAAACTACTGCCAGAGTCATAAATATCGTTATGGCATAAGAAATAGAAAGTCCACTTTGACTGCCATTGATAGCTAAATTTGAAATAAATTTAAAATAAATATTATATTACGCATTAAATAAAAATTAATCACTACTTACACGAAGATACGGAAAACAGTACTGCAATAGTTACAATGAGATTCAAAACGCAAGCAAAGAATATTTTTTCAGTAATCCACTTGGTTACACAACTATAGAGAAATTTGCATGAAGTATGCTTATTCTGGTATTTATCGAAAGCCATTTCAAAATTTTTTTCTGTTTTTGATGCTCTGATGGTGGTTAATCCATAAAGGGATATTCTTAGATGACTAAAAACAGGACTTTGTGCTGTAAAATTTAATAAAATATTAATAAATAAATATAATTATAAAATCATGTCAGTAATTTCAATTTTCACATCTTATAATTAATAATTTATTAATGATAAGAAATTAATTACTATTATTCTTCTAATATTTAAATTAATGCATAGCATAAGTCATATAAAATTAATCAGAAATATAAAATTAATTTTATATTTTATTAATTTTTAACTCCATTTATTTCTGATAAATAAATTTTTTTCTAAAAATACTAATTACTATGATACTCTATGCTGATATCACAATTTTATTAAAATTAGATACAAAATATTTCTTTATACGGCGTAACATTAGCGAAATAGTTTTGCTGACATTGTATATTCTACATAGTGAAATACAAACTGAAGGAACTTTTTAACATCCAAATCAATTGTTCTTTATTTTGTTATTTTTCTAAGTACTGCATACTGCTTTTTTCAGCACGTTTTGTTGAAAAAAGCGCGTTTTCAACACATTAATGTTTATAAACTCTCCAAACAGAAAACAAAATAAAAAACAAAAATATTGAGAATATAGATAATTGTAAAATAAGAGAATCCGGAACTCAATCGGAACAACTGCAAACACAAAAATTACCTTTAGATTAAATTATAATTTTGAGATATCAATAACAGGAGAATAATAAACAATAGATGAACGACAACAAAATAATACAATGCAATTAATGCATTTAACTGTAGAACAATGCATTATGAATGGCGTATGCGGATATAAATTAATGTGCTCAAATCCTTTCCAATTATTCCTAAGCATACATTTTACTTTATTGATAATATCATCATCAGAAAACAAAAACAATAATCATGCACTTAATACTGCTTCTCTTCTAATATTTGTACCTTATTTGATTTACATAAAATTATATTTATCAATAATTTATTAGTTTACATGGTTATTTCTTAATGAACTTTCTCAATGATAGATCCTGGATATGCCATTGGTAAATATTATAGATTAAGATCAGTCAACCAAAAATTATAAGCTATCGAGTTTTCGAATAGTTTATCATCATCCTGTTTATTCTCATAATTAACATTCAGGTGCAATATTAATAAATAATGAAACTCTAGTTTCATTGTTTATTAATATTGCGCCTAATAACAATCATTTAACGGAACAGGGATGACCATTAATGGTCGGAACTGAAAAGTCCATTAATGGTATTTTCAGTTCTGTTTATTTCCATAAATCTACTCACCTCTGGCAATAAACCGAACTGAATAGCTTATTCTGTTACACAAGCTTCGAATATGTCAATCTGATCCTACGGTTTCTTTCACGCTGGAATAAAACATGGGAAAGCAGAAGGGCTACAAGGTATTGTACTGTCTATAAAGGAATAACTGAAACTTTCCTTATGTTGGAGCTGGTTAAAACAAAGGCTGGAGATATGGAAATTTTTATGACAGATTAGACAGAGTATTTTCTGATTTATTTTGAACAATTGGTTATGATTGAAGTTGAATGTTATGACTGAATGACTTTAATATATTTTTCATTCATTTTTAATTAATTGGCCTAATAATTTCTTATCAAATAATATAAAAACTGGAATTTTCATTTAATCTTTTAAATTAACTTAAGGAATCGTCATTTAAATTATACTTTTAGTTATTTAATCAACTTATGGAAGTTAATTCATTACATCTGTTATGTTGTAATGCTGGCAGAGAATATTCGAATTACTGCATTTTACGATAGCGGAATGTTCAAAATTTTATTCGATAATTCAAGTTATTTTTAAAAACTTGTTATTTATATAATTTTATCTGCAATAACATTTTGTTCATTAGAATATTAATACTAAAAGATGCACCATATTGAAAAAAATATCTTGTGATTACTAAATAATTATTTTGTTTCTGTTGGTATGCTGCGAGGACCAAGGAATACCAGGATTGTTAAAAGTAAGTCTAGCATTATTTTAATATACTTACTTATGCGTTCCAATCGTTTCATATCTCTGGCAGTTCTGCCGAAAAATATCCAAACAGAACAGGTTAAAACTAATAAAATAACCGATGGTATGATCAGATAAGGATAAATGATTGTTTGCACAATATACATTCCGATATTGTTGATAAATATCTAAAAAAAATAAAATGAAACGTTGAACTGTTTAGTTTATATTCAAGGGCTACATAAGATTTATAAAAATTTATATTTTTCACATTACTCAATGATTTATTTTTAATTAACATAACTTCATTTTTATGGTTTCACTTGTTTAGAAGATCTAAACAGAAATTTTTTGTGTAATGCCCATCGGCCAAGCATAGTTACATTACGTTTTCTTTTAATATGACAAACATTTATCATTCCTGCTTCTGTACAGTACCTGATGATAACTTATTTATTCATTATTAGAAAAAAATGATTTTTTTAATTCATCAAATTTTTTATTTCGTATTAATAAATCGTTAATCATCCAATACTAGTAACATGTTTTTATAATTCGTAATATAATTCATAATAATTCACAATTCATCGTGATACATAATACTGGATTATCTTATTTTTAATTGGTTAATTTTATCAACATAATAAATACGAATTTATCATGTCATATCAGTTGTTACATCTTAACTCTGTTTCCAACAATACCGTGAAATCTTTTCTTATTGTTAGAATTCTTCCTTACATCAAATTCAAATATAGTGTTAACAACAAACTAGTATATAGGGGGCTTACAGGACACACCTGTTTTATCCTTAAAATCGCAAAATAAAGTCAGTTTTTGCAATTTTAAGTTTGAAAATCAACATAAAAATGATGCTATCTGTAAATTAATATAAGATAAAAGCATAAAAAAGATCTAAGCAGCTTCCAATATGTAATCATGATATTTATCGTTTACATAACCTTTATAATTTAAAATATAATTACCCCTATTGATTTTCTTCAATGATTTATCTGATAATCCTTTTTCAGTTGATTAAAATAAAATTTTCTCATCATTTCGAACTAGTAATTTTGCAATTAATGTATGACTTTCAAATTTTGTATTTATTTTTCTGACTTCTTATATTTTCCAGGTTCTATATGTTTTCAATGTTCAACTTTAGGTTTAATGCTCAGGCTATTGAATTCTTCCATTTATGATATTTTATTTTTATTAAGGATTTTCAAATTCTCGCGAGTATTTTTCGAATGTGTTTGTAAGCTGCTTCATTTATATATTCAGTAGCCTTTTCTCCTATTTCGTCATTTTCGAGTTTAGCTAGAAAACCTTTTAAAATATCAATATATGTCAAAAATAAATCATCAATTCTAGATCTATCATAAGTTTCATTAATATCAATCAAATCACATATACAGTATACTAGGGTTTTAATCTAAGTATTTTAATTCTTCCACTTATGAGGATTCTATTTTATAAATAGAATTTTTAAAATGCATACATTTACGCATTGAACATCCAAGTCCTAATATTTTGGCTCATTTAGGTACTTCTAGATCTTTACACGGTATATTTAATTCTTTCTAATATTTCCTTTTCAATAATTCCTCCTTTATATGCAAATGTACCAACATATACATCGTAAAGATTTTTAATATACAGTATAATTTTACATCGTTATTACTAATACATTGTTCTTTACTATGAAGAGTCCCTTTAAATCTTAAACCATCTACTTTTAAAGCACATTTTCGTACTATATTCAGTTCCTGATTATCTATTCCACAGTTAGATGTAAATACACTAATTGTTTCACCAATAGCTATTTTTGAATGTATCCAACCTATTTCTTTAATGCATTTACGATTTGGAAGAACGTATCCTTGAATATTTATAATCAGAGTTATATCATCCATTTTATTATAAATTCATTTTTATAAATGCTTTTCAATATCCAAAAGGTACAGTGCTATAATCATCTAAAACTCTACTTTTATCATATCCAAACATGTATCGTTTATTCGTTTTAATACTCGAAATATTCCGATCTTTTTCAATTTTAAACTGATTGATTTCTACATTCAAATACTCTGTTTCGCCTGTAATTATTTTCATTCTTTCATTGAAATTTAATACAGTTTCAGTTTCATAACTCATATTGAATTCTTTTACTTTACCTTTTGCAAATCCATCATTTAATATATATCCATAGTTTTTACTAGTACCAGATATCCAAGATTTTATATATTTATCATTTCCTATTTCATCAGTCCATTCACCTAACAAATATCCATTTTAAATTTTATTAGTTCCATCATCTATATATATACTATACAATCTGGATCATAATATATCAGTTTATCTCCTAATTTATCAAGCATATTATATAATCTAATTCTAGCAGAACTAGTTGTAAATGCTGCTATATATACGTTGATATTAAAGTTATTTTTTCATATTTATCTTTCATTTTATTAGTCATTTCAACAGAGTCCTCATTCATGAAAACCATAATCAAATCTTTAATCGTGTCATCTAATATGGTTCTATAAAAATCTTCCATTTCCATCACATATTTAATTTGTTTCAAATTTTTTCTTTGTCCAAACTTATCCCGTAATGAATTTAAACATATTTTAGTTATGAATCTTAAACCTGTATTTTCTTCTATATTTTCTAGCTATATATTTAATTTGTCTTTTACTATTTTCTGATATTTCTTTTCATTTTTTAAATTATTTTTCCATTTATCACAAGTTTCTAGTTTTATCTTTAAAAATATTTGAACATAGTCTTTAAACAATTCATTTGAATTATTTCAAAATGCCCCACTTCATAAATATTCATTATTTTATATCCTTTTTTAATAGCTAATCTCATTTCATCTGTATCCAAGTTCCTGTTATACATCTTTCGTTATCAGGATGTTTACATTCTGAATTCCTTATCTCATAACACTGTATACATTTTTCTTCTCTAAGATTGTTTTAAAATGATTACATTTTATTGTTTCAGAACAAGTTATACTTATGGAGAATATTAATTTTTCAGCTTTATTTGATAACGTAGAATGATATAATTTTTTATGTGGAAGCACCTTGCATTTTATTAATCCATACCATTTCTTATCATATTTCTTAAGATTAAATATCTTTTTAGGGTGGCCATCTGGATAATAATCAAAGTAATTAACAGTTTGATATAATGAACATGCATCTATATATCTACTTTTTCATTTCATATTTCACTTTGGTGGGTTGACATCTACCACCATAAAAAGCATCTTTAGGATATAAAGGATTCAACAAAATCTCTTTTCTATTCTTTTTTCATGTACTTTCTTATGTCTTTGTTATTATCAAAATCACATTCCCATATAATTATTAATTCATAGCTTGTTTTCATAACCTTCTTGGTTATCTTTATAGTTCATTTATATAAATCTTTCATAAGCATTTGATTTTGAGGATTTATTTGTGTACATGTAAAACATTTGGTACACCCATGCCAGAAACATCCTAGAAATTGAAAAACATTATTTTCATAAAATCCATCAACTTTATAATACTTTTTACCTATTTTAGTTTTTCTCACTATTATTCAAAGCATGTTGTATGTTAGTATTTTCATTTTTAGATATGTAATATAACCAAGCAATTGATTTTTTACTATATTGATCCTTATGAATTGTATCTTCATCAATAGCAATTTTATTTTCTTTTAAGAATTTATCTCTATACATAACCATACATACAACAACTAAAGCGGCATATTTAAAGGGTTCAGCATTCACTGTTTACAGAAGATTTCATATCCTTTATAATTAGATTTCTTGACAGAACATCTATCATATTTAACGGGACATCTTTGTTGATTTTATCAGTAATAACCTATTTTACAATAATCACAATAATTATTTTTACGAAAAACCCTGTCATAGATGCAATAACATCAAAATGATTTTTAATCTTGTAAACGTAAATACATGTAGATTTGTAATCACCACTATATAAGCTTTGATTACAATTCTCTCTACAGTAAAAATTAATTTTTATATCTGAAAACTTTAATCTCTTTTAAACTACAAACTTCTAATGGAATATTACATAAATTATGTAATTTTAAAGCTAATGCTTTTTGTAACAAATGACCATTTTTAATGTAGATTCTATCATTATCTCTTAATTTTTGGTGATCTAATTTCTTACACAAAAATTCAGGATTTTGAGCAGCTAAAGCTGTTACAATTGATCTAGCTAAACATATAATTATTTTATACTTGGCATATACTTTTTATTTTGAAGATCTGTTTCTGTATACATTTTTAAGGATATGTCTACCACTCTAAGGTAAATTCGTTTACATTAAAATCAAATATGTATTCAGTTATATCCAATTCTTTATATTCAATTTGATTAGATAACTTATCTATACACACAACAAAAGCATCTTTGATAGACATCATTTTATCACGAAAAGGTTTATTCAGTTTGGTATTATAGGTAATTACTTCTGTTTTTCCTATTATATTTCCAATGGCTTTTCTAAATATATTTTGCATAATATAATAATATTGTTCAGGTAAAATTTCTGATCCTACCACTCTAAATTCTTTTCTAGGAGTCTTATACTTCTTTAGATATGTGCCTCTAGATCAATAATTTCATAATCATGTTTAAAAATTTTTATGATTTACTTCGCTGTTTTTCTTATTTTTTATCTCAGTTTTAAAAAGGCCATTTAAATTTGTTTCTGTTATGATATTTTTCTCTTCTTTTGGTATTAATTTGTTATCTTTGAATCTCAAATTATAGAATCAAATAACATTTAATTTGATTGCTTCTTTCAATATGATTAATGAAAATCTTTAGTTTACGATATAAATATTCAGACGCATCTTGTTTTAATCTATTTTACGGTATTGCAGATATCAATACTTTACACTAGTACGCTTATATGAATCACATCCCATCCACCAACAGTTTACACATATTGTCAGATTCCCACAATTAAAACTATTGTAGGTTTTAATCAATAGTAGAAACCAAAGTGAGAAATTGCAAACTTAATATTTAATCAGTTATACTCTTTGTTACTAATTACGATTTACTGTATATAAAATAATTAATATATTATATTATTTTTTAATGATCACTTTGTAATTACTTTATAAATTCTTCTCCTGAATATCTTCAGTATGCTAATATTAAGAATTGCAGATGTAGATATAAATGCATATATATATATATATATTTATATTAGTTAGAACAACAATTATATACTTTCGAATTTCTGAACAATTTTCCTTCAATCGACTCCGTTCTATAATTAACTTTCAGATACAAAGTAATGTAAATAAGGAACCTGATAAATGTTTAATTACCAGAAGAGGAAATATCGTAAAAGAATCGCACGAAGAGTTGAGTGGAACTATTCGTGGAAGTCTTTTACGATATTTCATGTTTCGATAATTAAACATTCTTCTGAGTAGAAGAATAATATTTCCAAAGCTGATAAGGATTTGGAAGGATTATTCTTTTACTTGGATTTCGAGTGCAATATATTAATCCTATAGAATTTTTCCGAAGTCGTATAGAATATAATTTTCTATTAAAATGCTGTTTCTTCTGATGATAAAGCTCAAAACGGATGCTTAAATATGTTGGAATTTCCTTACCATCATCCATCCCTATTTTCCCCATAGTCATCTGTATTTTTCTCGAGTTTTTTTTTTGTTAAGAATGTCAGATAACGTTGAAAAAAGTCGATAAATTGAAAAACGATGATATGAAATATACTACTTAAAGATAAAAAAACTGTAAAGAAATTTTGTTTATTAAGATTCTTGTCTTTCTTTCATGCAAATTATTTGCACTGATGTAGCAAGTAATATTAAGTTCAATAATTTTATGGTTATATTTATTAAATTGATTAAACCCGTTCAATTGAATCGTAAATAATAATGGATATTTTCACTACTTACATTCAGGATGAATAAACTCAAAATCGGAAATTGTTGATCGATGATGCCCATATCTCCAGAAAATCGGTTCAAAACCTTTCCTTCAAGAAATGAAAAGAAAAAGAATGAAAAATTTAATTTTAAGTAATTCCATGGAATTATAATTAATTAATGAATTAGTCTCCGATCTACTATCATATGACGAATTTTAGGATTGAATACGTAATAAAAAATCCATTTTATAAGTTTTAAAGTTAAAAGGTATTACAGTAAGAACCAAATTTTAAACCAAACTAATTTTTAATGATGACGATTATGTCATTTAGGCAATACTAATTTAAATAAATTTTGCCAAACCAGTTTAAAATTATATGAATTCGTTAATACTATAATAATTCTGACTATTAATAGTTTTCAGCCAAAGCAGATTTAACGTTATTTATAATTTATAATCAGTATATTTATATAAAATAAACTTTATTTATAAATATCAACTGTTACGTTTTCAAAATATCAGATATGGCTGCTGTGATCGTGCCTGATCGATACTGCCTTTCATGAAATAATATTGCGACAAAGGAAAAATATTGAGCTGAAGATAATATCAGTAATCAGTGATTCAAATAAATAATATTTTTGTGAATAGTAAAATATTTAAAGTTTCCATTCTTTCGTTAGATATATATAGATTTGTTCTATTTCTGTAAATTATTTTAATATATTTACAAATAATTCACATATTTTTAGCTATTTTATTACTTTAATCCAGATAATGCAAACTCTCTTTGGATCGGATGAAAAATTTCTTATAAATTCGAATATTTTTAACTATGATTATAAAAATTGATAAAATTATTTATGACACAGCTTCACTCAATTTTTTAAATAATAAGCACAGTTATAATTAATAATTATGATTATTATTTACATTTATTTATTAATAACAACAATTTTGTTTGAAATAATAATTGAGCATAAAATGACATTTCCTCTTCGGCATTTCTCTCCATATCTGCATTTATTATGTTAGTTGTTTATCTTAATTCGTTAAAATGCAATGACTATTTATTTAATTCCTAGATCAAATTATCATACATGACCTTCGACGTCATGTATGATAAGACTACTGTAATGCTGTTGTTCTGATATTTTCTATTATTTCATCCATAAACTTAGTTTTTCAGACAATAATTTTAGAAATTATCTGATAATGAAGTATTTCATAAAGAACCACGTGTCGAAGTTACTAATACGAATATTTATAATTCCCTCTGACCAGTATTGACAAAAATAATTACAATAAAGTTAGATTTGCGTAATTCCGCTTGAATCGATAAAATTTTAGCATATCCAAAACTTGTTTTATCTGCTTAGTGGCGGTTTAAACAATCGCACTATTAAGTAGCCGCTATTTGTTAAAACTACTTTAGACTAGGCAAAATTGGGCACTGCGTGTCAACGACCGATCTAGATATTTTGCTCCTGAAGCAGATTAGGATATGGAGCCTTCATTCCTCTTCAGTGGACACGCATTAATACATAAACATATCTAATATACTGGAACCGGGATATAATAGCATCAGATACATAGTGAATGACAAAAAATTTTAGTCGTTTTTTCAAACCAGTATAGTTAACATAATACCATCAAAAATACATTTTTAGTAGATATAATAAAAATGAATTTTATTTAATATTATAACTATGAACTATAGTTTAACTCTTCTTGTTTTCAATCAGGCAAAAATCGTTTATCAATTAATCAATTTAATTAGGATTGGTTTCTCTCTCCCTTGATAAGTATTGTCCGTTAGAAAATTTCTCCATTATGTCTTTGTAGATTGACTTTAGAGTACGAAATATTATCAAGATAAATATAACTAAGCGTTCTTTTTCCTCATGAAGTACAAGTAGGTGTACTCATAAGCATCACCCACGAATAAGAAGTTTGAATTGAGAAGAAGAAATACAGTTTAGGATAAGGAAAGAATTCTATCAACGGAAGTGTGGTAGGCCCCTAGAGAATGGTGAAGCAGCCAACAAAATTAATAAGAAAATGAACTGTACAAAAGACAAAAGCAAGCCGAACAAATCATAGAGAAAACAAATACAAAAAACAGAGGGAAGTAGCTCCGACAAACCGGAAACGGGATGTTGCTTAGTACTCCAGCCACCTAGCAATTCGCATTATAACAGAGAGCAAAATATCCATAAAGATGCAGAAAGAAAACAAGAGACCATTGGTGAGTCCGATTCCAAAATAAAGTCCGGAATAGTATCAAAAACAAACTCACTATGTGTTTACATCCTAGTGAGGAAAGGCTGGAACAAAGATCCATAAAAGCTGTCCGTTCCACAGAAGATAAAACCAGTCCGAGTTAAGCTTGTGGGTGAAATTGCAACTGCATTTTGCGCCACCTTATAATTTTCACCCTAGGCAACTTCCTCATTCGCCTCATCCTAGATAAAGCTCTGCTGCATGTTACGTATAAAATGACTGATTGTCTTTAAAGATATTTCCATAGAGAAATCAGTAAAACAGAGAAACTCTTAGGGGCGATTGCAGGAGTCTTATTCTGCAGGTTAAAACAGGTTTTAATCTGCAGGTATAGCTTGCTGTGTTGCACGGAAGAAGCTAAACCTGTGTAGCAAATCTCCAGGATAAAGTGACAACTAATTTACCAGCCGGTTTTGGGCAGGATAAATTTTTTTCTATACATTATCCAACAAAATATTATGGCGGAATGCAGCCGTTCCGAATCCGAAGATAAAAGTAATTTCGATTTAGATCATGTGGATTATATTTATCTCAATCGAGAACGAATACTTTTAAAAAAGATAGATCATTTACTCTTCACGATGATCACTTTCATGTGAGATTTATTTTAAAGAAAAACAACAATTTTATGCTTACTATGAAAGGTAAGTGAAACATGCACTTTATAAATCGAAAGTCCATTATTTTATTTTAAAATTATAAAGTGGATTGTTACTGACACAATATATTGAATAATATATTGTGTTTATAATAAACACAAGAGTG
>WUQG02440930.1:0-13588 GCA_011317285.2 Androctonus mauritanicus
TAACTCTTAAACAAAATATAATACGTTAAATAATAATGAATATAATGATAAAATAATAAGAGCATAATAAAATAATAGGTAGGATAGGTCAGAGTTAACCTCTTCACAAAGTGTACACAAATTAATAAATACACTCACACCATATTACAAATACATATCAGACACAATCTTAAAAAACTCGACACACAAGATGTACTATGACAGAACAATCTTAACAGATAAAACCATACATCACAACAGACCAGACATCACTCTCATAGACAAACTAAATAAAGGTACTTACATTAAAGACATCTCAATACCCAACACACACAACATCCAGAATGCATTCATCCAAAAAATTAGCAAATATACAGAACTCTCACGAGAAATTAAGCAACTTTGGGGAATGTAAAAGGTAGTCACAGCACCCATCATTCTATCCTCAACAGAATTAATTCCTCACACACTACACAAAAGCCTCAAAATACTAGATCTACATCCCAAGACATACATAACACTAAAAAGGCATCATTACCCAATAAATGCAACATAGTAAGAAAGTTTCTCAGCACTGACACACACAGTTAGTTAACACACAACTAAGCATTTCAAGTAGCTATGTCTTGACTCTTGTCCGACATAGCACTTTGCTCTGGAGTTATTCCATGTTCACATTGATGTACCCCAACATAATAATAATAATAATAATAATAATTTCCTGATTTATATAAATTTAACTTTATATAAAATGTTTTCTATAATTTTTTTTAAATTTCTTAAGATAGACAACATAATATCTATTATATTTACAAGTCTAAACATATTGATTTACAACATTTAAGTTCATGTTAATTGATTTATTTATGTTTTGTTATTTTTTGTTGATTTTAAGTCTTATTTTACTGTTATGATAGAGTTCCATGCAGTACTGTCTCATTTTCAGTCAGGGAACAATATGGTACCATAATGTTGTATATGTGCAATCATTGTAGCCACTAAATTTCAAAAATTTTTAATCCAGAATTTTTGTTAAAAAATTATTTTTTCCAACTTGTGTAAAGTTATGAAAAATATAACCCATATGTAAGTCAGAAGATGGATATAATAATAACAATAATAATAATAATAATAATAATAATAATAATAATAATAATAATAGTGAAAACTTACATAATGATGATAAGAATAAGTATAACTTGTCATCTCATAATTTCCATACCTGGAGAAAACAATTAAAATCAATATGAGTTATAAATAATTTACTTTTTATAAATAAACAAAGCATTATTTTAAATTGTATTGAGGTTCTTTTCAAATTACAAACATTAATAATCAAAAATCAATATTAATTACATATATTCTTGATTTCATACTTGGAATTTTGAACACAAAATTTTTTAATTTATAATTTAAATTTTTAAATAACAACAAATGAGCCTCTCTGAAACCAAACTGATTAACTCCATTTTTGTAAATTTCTCAATAGCAATGTAAATTTCTCTTTAGCAATGGAACACATGATTATTGCAAATTATGTATTTGGATATTAAAATTAAAAAAATTTATAAAAAATGAGAGTTAATCACAGTTTGGTTTCTGAGAGGTTCAAATATTGAACAAAAGTAATAACAATGGGCTTATAATATATATTAATTATTAAATCCTTATTTTTCAATTATGATGTTAATTCCAATAGACAATAACTTCATTTAAAATTCTTAAATACAGTCACCCTGATTTATATTACCTAAAGTTATGTTGTTTCACAATTTATCATAATTTGTCCCAAACCAAATTATTAATCCAAGCATATAAATTTATTCTTATGTTACAAGTACATTGCATTTATATCTTCCATAAACTGATATTTAAGCTGAAATTAAATTGTCAAATCATATATAAATGCTATCTGGTTGTCTCCAGACACCATCTAATTACTTTAATCTATAGATCAAGGAGTGATCTGACATGCAAATGCTTATTAAACTTGAATACAAACATAAAAGAGACAAAGAATTGAGAATGAAGGATTATCATTGGATAGTTAATTGAAAGTGTGCTATGCTTCCATCCTGTAGGATTTGGATTCAATTTCTGATCTCAATCTTCCAAATTTTTTATGAAGAATCTGGGCTAAGTTTGATTAATATTCTGAATTTTCCATATCAAGTTTGGAAAATTCAGAATATTACAGATACTTTTGAGTTATGAATGCTTATGATTAAGATTTATTCAACAATCTTATTTAAATTCAGAAAGAGACAATGCTTAAAGAATCTGAGAAACCTGTACTTGAGAAGTATGATGATTACAAAACTGAATGAAGGACTTATCTATTGAAGGTGACATCAAGATTCTTAAGGATATTAATTTGAATTAGAGTTTCTGAAAATCTGGTGTTTTCAAAAATTTGAGCTGATGAACTGATATTGGAAATGATTTCGTTTTAATAAATATTTATTAACTCATTGTGCTTGAAAGTCCATTAATCACTAGTCAACTTATTCACAGTGTAATGAACAATTTTAACTTTATTCTTTTAATACATGAATCATTTAAGCCAAACTGCACCAAATGCAATGCTCATGAAAAACAGTGTTTAATAGACAATGAAAGAAAGCAAAGAAGTCTAGCATATAATACTCATTAATATTCAAAAGCTTTAAAAAGGTAGCTGATAAAAAAAATAATAAGTAGCAGTATTAACTCCATTAAAAAAACATAAATGTAAACAGTTAATTTCTAAAAATAGTATAAAAGCCCATAATTCATGTAAAAGAAAAACTATGCCTAAACACTGTTATCTGATAAGAAGGTTTAATTATTAAAATTCTATCAAGTAAGATTTCAAAAAGTGATTAAAACACAATGATTAAATAAACCATAAATATTTGACAGTAAAATAAGGACACTATACTAAAATATGTTCAAAATAAGTTCACAGTTGTAAAGATCACAAACTGATTAGTTTTACACTTATCAACAGCTGGCAAATAAAGGCATTCAACTGTGTCCTTTATAGAATTTTTCAAGGACTTTCTTCTTCTACAATAACTTAACTGCAAATACTAGAAAACTGATTTAATATCATGAAGTCATGGAATTTGCTACAGATCTGGTATTCCCATATCTGTTGTTAAAATTGTAAGAACAATTATAATACTTAATTTAATAAAAATATACTTAAAAAATTTCATAATTTCTATTTGGATGCATGCATTTTACAAAATAATTTTCTATTGCTTAATAAATAACGTTTATCAATTTAAAGAGTCTCTTAAGGAAATTAAAATCTAAATGACTTAAAATACCAAAGTAAAATTATTTAAAAAAAAATAATAATAATCAAACTTTGGCCATCTGTGTGAAAACTCGAGCTTTTTGAATCGAATTGACTTGAGCCAGCAACTCTAATTTGGATGAACAGCAAAACAACAATAACTAGACAAAGAATAAATATGATTCTTGACTTCTTTTTTCCTATTGGTCTCACAAGATTTCAGTGCTTGATTTTCTCAATCCATCATCAAAGATTTGTGCATTGAAATGTGTAGTATTAGATATTAAAGGTTATCCAGACAGTCTACTTACAGTTAAAGAGGAAGTACTTTTCTCTTTTGAAACTGTCATTTGATTTATTAATTTCTTATTTATTATAAATATTTCATAAGTCCTACAGAATATGTGTAGCTATTTTTCTTAATTAAAAATTCTTGTCTAAAATTAACTACTCAGTTTAACATTGTATTTATGGGAAATCTGACTTGATTTGTCATCTCAAATAACATTGTCATTCTTGGAACCAACTATGTTGTAATTTCAAGGCTGACTTTAATATTATGATTTATTTTTTAATCATCAGAAAAGATGAAATATAACTTATTTCTATTAAATTTTAAATAAATTTTAGGATTTCAATATTTCTGAAGTTTTTTATAAAGTATTTCTTAAAAAATTTTCTTTAGCAGATTCCTTGCCTAATATATATAATTAATCACACTTGCATTTATGATTTTTTAAAAAAACTTCTGAAAAATTCAAAAATATTGCACTCACATTTTCATACAATATAAAATCAATTTTTTTTTCTATCAATTAGAAAGTAGTTTGATAAAAAAAAAATTTTTTCTAAATTCAAATTAATATTTCTTATATTATAACTAAAGTGGGTAAATTAATAAAGAACATAATATTATAAACAAAAAGATTTTAATTTTTAATATTTTTAAGAAAATTAATATTTACCAATTCTAGAAATAAAATTAAAAAATAAACTTAAATTTATATATTATTCTTAAATTTATTAAAATTAAAAACTTAAATTTATATATTATTCTTATGCTACCTTAACTATTCTATTGTAATGGCCTTTTTTGAAAATTCTATTTGTTCCGATTGTAAAATTTTGTAATGCATGATCATTCTAATTCCTTTGTGCACCTGAGGAGGATGATAAATGCATCGAAAACGTTTGTTTGTGTATTCTTGTGGAAAATTAAATATTTTTTCATTACAACTGTAGTAAGAGCTGATTTTTGTTGAATCTCAAAATTAAAAAAATATTAACTTCAAAATAAAAAATCTATGCATTTTATATATAAACTATTTACTTGCATTTCATGATATATTATCTATTTGAATGTTTTAGCAATTTTCTAAGTATATTTTTATGTGAAGAATCTTTCCTCAAGTTTACCAAAAAGAAAAATTCAATTTTTCTTTACCACCAGATTTTTAAGTAAATTAACTATAAGTTTGATCATTTTTAAAGAATCTAACTCACTTTTCATATTAAATTATAAAACAAGCATTTTGAACAGGAAAGAACTATACTTTTATTCTTTTATTAAATGTTTAAACTGCATAATACATTAATTATAGTTTATTAAAAATATAAATAAATACATTGGTTTGGAATATTTTGTGTTTTTTGGAATTTTACATAAAACTGGTTCACTAAAATATCATTTAAATTTTCTCTAAAGAAAGTCTTTATATTTATGCAATTTTTTCCTTAACACAATAGATTATTCTAAATTCCAAATCTTTCATATACAAAACAGTTTATATATTATTTTATATGCTTCAAAAAGGCAAACTATTTATCTAGAAATTCCCAATTTATAAAATTCAAAATAATAATAATAAAATCTATAAAAAATTTTAATAAAATTAAAAATATTGTTAAAAACTCATGCAACTGAATTTAAAACAGCTTCCACTAATGCATATCATATATATATATATATATATATATATATTAGAAAAACACTTTTATACTGCATACAATATATTTAAATAAAACTTCATAACTGATTTATACTAACCTTGGATAATTTGGATAAATTCCATGATTTGTTTGCCAATATTGAGGATAACCATATAACTGTTGATGAACTGAAGAATCTTGCAGAGTATTATTTCCATTATTAGAGGAAGCTTTAGTTAACTGGGCTTGTTCTAAGGCTTTTCTTGCATTTTCCCATGCTTGATTAGTACTTGTTTCTGAATTAGAATTTTCTCCTGAATTATCACCTTGATTTCCAAACTGTTGGGACCTATAAATATTTGCATACATTTTCTATATTATTTATAGTTAATTGAATATTTATCATTTATATGTTTAGTAATGCTTTTCTTTTCTGAATAAACAATACTATTATAGTAATGATTTACTTACTTTATTTTTTCCCAATTTAATATTGACATTGTACAAAACAATAAAAATAATATAAATAAAATTTAAATACAAGTTTTTAAATCAATTATATAATCCAAATAAATGGTAAAAAGTACTTTACAAAGTTATACTGTTCACACTTAACTTAATCTAAAAATACTTAATGACATCTTGCAGTTTCTATATTTATTCTTACTAAAATAGTAGTATCTCTTACTTTACTAGAAACTGCTAAGAGAATTATTTAGTCCCATTTTTCTAGCTTTAATTCTTATTATTCAAATACATTGCATTTAAAAATCTATAATCAATTTTAAATGGAGTCATCAACAAAGATCAATGATCAAAGTCATTCAAATCAACCTGTGAGTATTATTTATTTATTATTATTATTATTATTAACAACAAAATTTTAAAATACAGAAATTGAACAGAAATAAAAAACTCATTATAATAAAGAAATAGGATATATCCAGTATAATTTGATAATATAAAATTTCATCAAACTATAATAATATTTTTAAAAGTTAAATTACAAATGCTATTTTTAAATTTACTTATTATAGACATTTTATAAATTAAGAAAAAAATATTTAAATTTAATTCATAGTAAAATTTAAATAGATCAGATTAAGAATTATTAAATAAAAAGAGTCTAAATAATGCACAATTATGCTAATTAATTAAGCAGATGATAAAAATAAATTAAACTTATTTCTTTAAAACAGTTAATTTAAAAATACTTTTTTATTTATAAAATCTTTTAGGTAGATATTAAATTTATATATGATGAATAAAAATTATTCGGATAAAAATAATTAAAAAAAAAAAATATTTGAACAAGTGTTATATGTTATCAAATCAGACATGAAAATTAGTATTTAAAATAGCAGGCTTTCAATTTAATATACTTCATGTCTTTGCAAATTAATATTAATATATAATAAAACAATATAATCCAAGATCCGTAACATCTGTGTATGTCAAATAATAGCAATAATGACGACATACATAAACATTATATAATACATCATCTTTTTGTATTAATTCTAGATAAAATAATCTATATTCATCAGTTATCTTATGAATTGATGTATTGATAAATTATTATATGTCTACCTTTTAAGTACATATATTATGTTTATATATCTTATTTAGAAATTTATATTGCATAAATATATTTACAATAATTTTTATAACTTATAATAAAGTATTTACTATAGAAAATTTCATGTGACAACTAGCTAATAATATTAAACTGAGGAAATAAAAGTTCAGAAGTTGAAGTAATTTAATTCTGAAATAAGATGATAAACATATTTTTACATTTATTGACACATTAAAAAAAAAAAAACTAAAATAATAATAATAAAAATTTATTTATAACTTCAGTTTTGTTGTTGATATATATATATTAAGTATGTGTTTTGTTATAAATTAATTTTAATAAGAATTTATAAGGTTAAAAACAGAAATAGTACTAAAAATTATAATTTTATAAATTTAACTTTTGATTTAAATAATAGTTTGGAGATATTTTAGGAAGATTATCTGTTTGAAAGAGTGATAATCTTGTAGAATGTGATGATTAATCTAAATATACTGCTTGCTATCCTGTTAGTGAAGATAAGTTTATTTTTCATTAATAAAGTTTGGTGGTCATTTTGATTGATCAGTTTAAGTTTAGTGAGTTTTCCTACTGTTTGAGTGCAGTAGGAAAGTCCACTAAATGTACAAGTACTGTGCTTATTTTTGGTTTCAAGAATGTGGCAGAATTTAAAAGAATTGTAACATTGTTAGAAGAAATTTGTATCCACAACTGATGCTATGTATGTTGTAAGTGGAAAAAAATCCTGGATTCAAGGCTGCATGTAGAAGTTTCTACAAATGTATAAAGGAGTTAAAATTTATTAATATATAAAACTTCATTATGTTTTAATAATGATACTTTATATAGATCTTAACTCTTTTATATGTTTGTAGAAACATCTATATACAATGGATATCACTTATTATGATTACAGATAATGTTATCTAAAAGATGTATTGAATCTTGATAAAAGTGTGTTAATCAAAATAATCTGAATCCAATTGATTATGATTAGGTAAAAGTGTGTTAAAATATGTAGAGAAAAACACTGATTATTATAATTGGCACATCAGATTTTGTTAGCAATTGCTTGATCTGTTAAGCAAATGAGCATTAACACAATTAGAAACTCTTATTGCCATTCTCAGCAGTAAGATACTGCACAGAATAGAACTATTAAGCCCAGTTATGAATCATAAATTCCTAAGAAGTTTTAAACAAGAAATATAGCCACACTCTTATATTAGAGACTTCACATCATATTTCAACATTTTTAGCAATGATTTTAGCATTATCTTTCACATCACATACACTCTCCTTTGTTCCTTCTCAAATTTCTCAAATATTTTAAAAATATTCTTTTGATCCCTTCAATATCATTGTAATTTCTCAATTTCCTTTTTGCCACTCTCTTCTTATTCTGTTTTACTATGTTTGCATTTCTTATACTCATTTGTACTTACACTTCCATTCAGTGCCAGATTTAGCCCTAAACTAACAAAAAATTGAGGCTTTCAAAACTTAAGCACTACAGTAAAGATAACAAATTTTAATATGGCATAATGTTTTTGGAAAATATCAGTCCCTCATCAGTACACCAAGTTTTATACACCAAGATATACAGTTATTATAGAATGATATAATAACTGTATTGTCTGCTTGAGTTTTGAAAGTTATCTAGTTAAAGCAAAGTGTTTACCAATTTCCAAAAATTGAGGCCCCTTCCACAATTTTTTTAATTGCATAAAAAAGACACATATGTCTATTTACACAGGTTATTAATACATAGCAAAGTCTTTATCAAATTATTTAAACTTTAAGACATGTTCAATATAAATTAAACAAAATATAATAAAAAACAAAAACATACAAATATGTTGAAATGCTTTCAGTTTCTTTTTTATTTCAAAGTATTTATATCTTTGTAGCTCAGTAAGCAAGCCTCTGAAAAGCTTTCTGTGGCAACATTTTGCTAAAAATAATTCTACAACTTGCACATAATGTTCAAAAGAGCTGAAAACAAGTGGTAATATCACTTGTTTCCAGCTCTTTCAGCTCTACAAATTTAAGGTGTCATCTTGAAAGCAAATATCCACAAATTCTTGGAGTTCAGAAAGAATAGCAGAAGGAAGAAAAATATTATCAAGACACTGAACCATCACCACCACAACCTTTTACAGCAAAACAAAGAAAAATTTTCTGAGGCATTTAGGAGCATTAAGGAATTCAAATTAGGTGGATCAGCAGAAAATAAAAAGTAAATCAAGCTCTTATATTTATGGTGTGTAAAGACAATGAGCCAATGAGAATTCTGGATCAGAAGGTTTTCAACATTTCGTAAAGACAATAACACCTTTATACAAAATTCCTTCATGATCAGTGATTAAAACACTAATTTCCAATAAATATAGTAATCTGATATCCATAGTCAAATACCAGCTCAAATAGATGTTTTACTCATAAACAACTGGTATATGGACAGACATCCAGAATAGGAGTTACATTAGCTTGATTGTCCACTTTATAGATAAGAAAAATAAACTAAGAAATGTAGCATTAGATGTTTTTATATTGGAAGAACAGCATACCAGCCAATATGTAGCTAATAAACTAAAATAAAAAACTTATAATAAAAAACAGAAATAGATGAAGAATATGTCAATGCAATTGTTACTGGCAATGCACAAAAAAATGATGTTGATGAGAAAACATCGATGTTACCTTTCGATGGTTTTATTGATGTTCAACACTAGTTGAAAACTACCTGTATTATGAACTTTGAAACATTTATATAATGATATGTAAGTTTGCTTCAGCAATCTGCTAGAGATGAATATTAAGATGCATTTATACAAAGTGAGCACAAGTGGATATGAGCAGATTCAGTATAGTGTAAACAATGAATATAACTGAACATGAATAAAAACATTTATTCATGTTCAGTTGTGTTCTGAAATAAGGCAGAAAACCCACAAACCATAAAAGGAAATTCATAATCAAGTGTGAACAGTTATTTGAAGAGTTTTTTTGCAACAAAGGAACTGTTATTTCTTACTTCTTTTCAATGAATAAATAAATATTGAAGCTATTTTTTTAATAATTAGTATTGCTGTTAATTTATTATGATATTATTATTAATAAAGTTCTGATTTTTTTTAATGTTGTAGGATGGAAAGTAATATGGAAACTATAGTATGTTTAATGAAATAAAGATTTTAAATACATTTTTTTATATTTTTCCCTGTTCCTGATTTATAAGAAAGAGTGCTATTTGGAAAATTATAATCATGCTATGTAATATATAAAATAGTGAAGTCAGTCACCATCTTCTTTTTCTCAGATGGTTTCTCATAATAAAATTGTTTAATTTATACCAGTAGCAATTAAATAGTCAATATTATATGTAATGATGGCCTTGGCAATAGTAGAAGATTTCTGACAAACACTTTCATAGACAATGTAAATGCTCTGCTTAGAATTACAGGCAAATGGCCAAACAATCATTAGAACATGTTTGTTTGCTTGTATCATCTAGTGTAAATACTCCTTTACAGATGATTGGTGGATCTATTTGGGATAAATGCTATTAATGTTGACATTACATTACAATAAAGTTTCAATGAGCTGCAGAATGATATAATAGCTCAAGTTAGATTCAAACATAATATGATTGCTATATGGATTTCTGGATAAGTAGTGAAATGGCTAGCAAGTTTTCATTGCTTTGGGAAAAGGCAAAATTGCTTATAATCACTTTTCCCATTTCTTATTGTGCTGAATCTAGTTGTATTTTTCAGTTGCTATTAAAAATTCATAACTTCCTCAATGGTGTAAAGAGATGTATATATACATGTGTGTCATTAACATTGAAAAACTTGATAGTTTGCATCAACCACAAGGACTGCAATTAAGTGACAGCAATTTATTAGAATATTTTTATTAGAAATATAAAAATTAAAAATATATTTTAAAATATAAATAAATAGTTTTCTTCTAACTAATAGCAACTATATTATAATAAAACCTAAGTGGCACTGTACTCATAATTTCAAAAATAAGTATTAATTATAATTATTCCATTAGGATTCATTTGGTTTAGAATATTGTATTTATTTATAATAGTAACTATTATAGAATAATATATTGACTTTGTTTTGTATTTTTAACTTTTTATAAAAATATGCTTAATTTAAAATAATTTTATGATAATATTCATTATAACATACAATATAAGACAAAACTTTCATAAAACCATAAAATATTTTATGCTAAACCAAATACCAATATTATCATTTTTAGTTAAAAGGATAGTTGACTATACTTTCACAATGAAAATAACATATATATATATATACATACATATAATTTTTTATTATATATTTTAAATCATATAATGCGATAAAAATGATGCTTTGATTAATTGTGATGGGAATGTTTCTAAAACTGTGATCAAAAATAGCCTTTTGAAACATATATACACATATATATATATGCTGGTAACCATTATTGCCATATATTGTATATATAAATATATACACAGACAAGTCCACTATCATAATTTTGAAGTTACTATGATCAATAAGATAAAAGCAGTGTTTAAAACCAAGAACTGAAACGATAGAAAAATTACTGATTCTGAAACAAAATTTTTATTCAGTTACATATGTGATCTGATCATAATTCTATAAAGTGCAGTACATGATCAAAACATAATACTATATGCTTACTTACCATTGTGCCATTTCATAGGCTTGGACTGAGACCATATCCGTGGGACACAATCCTAATTATGATAATTTTACTTATTATTATTTTATTCCAAATTTATTCTAGTTTTTTAACAAATAAAGAGTAGATCACAAAATAAAAGATGGCTACGCATCGGAGAACTTGAGAACGAATAAATTGTATACTTTAGATATGACATCACTATCAATATTTTAATTAGCTTTTTAAAATTATGATTAATTATTTTATAATTATAAATTTTATATATTAATAAATCAATATAATTATAATTATTTAAAAAATAATTATTAACATTATTCAAAATATAAGAACTTGAAAGTAAAAGAAAAATGATTAGGGAAAATGTCCATTTAGCATGTTATTTTTGTTTCTAATATATTCTATATTATTTTATTAATATTTAAGTCTAAGATTAAAGTATTATTACGTTAGTTAAATTTATCTAATAAGTTATCGATTAAAAATGGCGTCAAACAGTGAGGAAGAGCAAAGTTTGCGAGAATGTGAAGCGTATGTTCAACGACACAATATTCAACAAATTTTGAAAGATTGTATCGTTCAGTTATGTGTTAGTCGGCCAGAAAATCCGATATCTTTTCTAAGGGCATATTTTCAAAGATTAGAAAAGGTGAGCATATTGAAATTATAAATTTTGAAATAAGATGTATTTATATACACTAAACATCTGTTTCATGTAGGAAATAAGTGTTATAAGTTAAATCAAAAATGCATATTAATTCGGAATAATTTTGATCTATTGTACTATTTGATATGCTAAATTATATACAACTAAATAGGAAACTGTGTTATAATACTGCTACATCCTGAAAATATATAAGGCCTTCAACAAGTTTTTCAAAATGCTTTTTTAAATTAATTAAAAAAAAACTTAACTTCGACTTTTGGGAAGATTTTTAAAATAATACATTCGTAAATTTTTGAATTCAGAGAAAGTATGATTTTAAAGAAATTTTAAATAAAGCTATTAAATTTTTGATGCCATCTTGCATCAGCTATTTATGTGAAAAGGAATTTTCAACAATGTTATATTTAAAAAACAAATATAGAACAAAATTAATACTTAAGCCTAATTTATGCTTAAAACTAACTTGTAAGTAACATAGAGCTTGATATTAAAAAATTGTTTTTTGCAAAACAAGCTCAAGGTTTTCATTAATTTTAATTAAAAAGTTTTTTATAATATTTTGATAGTTTTTTATATAATTTTTTATGTAATAATTTTGGAAATGCTGATAATAATAATAGATATTTTATTTCTAAATAAATTAAATATTTAACTTTTTATTATGGTAATTATGTTTCAGTTACTAAAAAAACTAAAATAAATATTTTTATTTGCCTATATTTTTTATTTTGATGCCAAAATTTTTTATAAATGATGGAGGTACAGAAAAATTGATATTCTTTGGGTATATGCAAACCCAAAAAGTTGAGAACTGCTGGTTTAGGTAACAGAATCTGCTTTTGGACTGGCATTTGACTCCTGAATATCAGTGAAGAAAAATAGAAATGTTCTTCCAGATGCACTTCATTATTTTGTCAGTAACTTATTCATACCTGTCATAGACCACCTGTTTGTGTTGAGATCTTTTTTTAGTTTATGTTACAGTAGAATCCTGTTTATACATTTTTGAAGGGGGTTGATAAAAATTATGTGCAAGTGAGATTACTGTTAAAATGCAACTTTTTATTTTAACTTTAAACGTTGAAAAAATACATTAAAACTTAAAATTTAAAAAAGTTCAACTTCATACTGTATTACATATATTTTTTCCATACATTTAAACTTAAAATTAAGAAATTTAATTAACGATGATGGGCAAATACAGTTATTTTGGCATAAAGAAAGAATCGATTGTAATTTGTTTTTTGGATGCAATACTACATTCATAGATCAAACCTTCATATGCAACTACTGTACACATCTTGTCATCACAAATATTTTTTGATCTTATGTAATGTTGTGTTACTTCCAGTGTAATACAATATTACATAATGTCTGTAGAAAGACTGGTGGGATAAGTTTCTAGTTTTGGTTTTGATTTGGTGGGATAAGTTTTGGTTAC
>WUQG02440941.1:0-13588 GCA_011317285.2 Androctonus mauritanicus
GTAGTAAGTGGTGGGGCGAAACCAGCCTTTCCACAGGCTTCCAACCCCGCGGAGAGATTAGCCCGATGGTGGAGAGAACGCCGGGCCCAAACTCAAAGATAAATATTACCAAGGAGGGACTCGAGACTCGAAGCAGGGTCCTCAGAGTGTAAAGCCGACCGTGCTGTTTATTATAATGAATGCGTTATTTTTAAATTGCAATAAATAAGTACTAAAATATATTTAATAAGTTATTGCGTTTTATGGAATGAAGATGTTTAAGACGAATATTTAAGCTAATATTTAAATATGAAACATTTAGACAAGTAACCTTTTTATTTTTGCATGTTTATGAACTTTATATTTTTACTGCGCCTATTGTATAATTTAAATTGACGAAGAAAGTCCCTAGAATGAAAACTAATGAAAAAGTTAATTAAGAAAATAGCAACACTAATGGCAAGGAAATTAAATATCATTAACCTTAATTAAAAAGATAAAAAAACACTTATTTATTATGGGAAAAGACATATTTTTTAAATAATTAAGAAAAATAAGTTATTGTAAAAAATATTTTTAATAAAATTATATTAATAAAATATGCAGTTCTATTTATTAATAATAAACAAATTTCAACCATCAAATTACTAACTGTGATGATGACGTAATTGTGATCTACATTGGTCGATGTACAGGGCAAGGTCATTTTATTCTTTGGACGACACGAATAAAAAAAAGTATATATTAAAAACATGTTATTTTTCCATTTGCGATCAAAGTTAATAATAGAATAGCTTTAAAAATATATTTAAAAAAAATTAAATAGAGATAGAAATTATTAAAAATTTAAAAATTACTTTTGTGAATGTTTAATTAAGCGGTCTGTTGCCACCGAGAACACACTAATTTTAATTTTATTAAAATTCGAATTTATTTTTATTTAATTAAAAAAATTTTCGAAATAAAGCGAAGCAAAATGGAATATATCACTCAAATAATACTGAGCTTATTTGTAAACCAGATCAGATTAAATTTGTATCTGATCATTTTATATTTATAAATAAATATAAATCGATTAGATAGAAAATTTTCATTATTATTTATTTACATAACGATTTTATGCATTCCAGTTAAATGAAGTGATTGAACTTTTATTATTATTACATCGTTATTATTCAACATTTCTTCATTTATTACAAGCTGTAAATAGAAGCCAACCAAATTTAATTGATAATTATAGATTCTATTAATTTTCTTGGATAATTTCCCGGTCACGTGCTAAAACTGCTTGTTCCTCTTTGAAGCCGTGCGATGGTAACGCAATTATGCATTTACAGTATTATTTGAGTAATATATTCCATTTTGCTTTGCTTTACTTCGAAAAATTTTCCCGTAGTAATGATTATTTCCTTTTCCCGTTGGAATTTTTGAATATTTTATCAAATTACATAAGTCAAATATACAATAGTCATCTTAAATTTATCAATTACTTTTATTTTAAATACAAATTAAGTCGAAAAACTCTCGATGAAGGGATATTCCTCGTTTCATTCATACGAGTTTCTCAGTTTTTAAATTATTTTATTTAGTGAAAAATATTAAAAAAAGATATGATTTTTCTCAATTGTAATTTTCATTCCCTTGTTTCAATTCAAAATTTTAAGAAATTTATTAAAAATATTTTATAAAAATCTATTTTCTCATTAACACTTACAAAACATCTCCACCCAAACATTAAATTTATTTTTTAAAACTAAAAATGAAAAAAATAATTTCCTGTTTTTCAAAACTGATGAAAATGGCGACCGACAAATATATTCTTAACTTTAGGGAAAATATTCCCTAATGACATGTTATTTAACTTAGTCATGTTCTCTTAATTTAAATAAATTTTAATTACATGTTAAAATTAAATTATTTTTATATGAAATTAATCATTATTTCTTCTCATGCATTTAAAAAATTCCCTATTTATTCTTCTTACAAGATAATTATCATCAATGAGTTTTTTGTTTTTATTAAATTTTGTTATTTAATTCTTATGAAAGAAATTGATTTAAATTTTGTACATAATTCGAGTTGATTACCATTTGCGCTTACTACAATATTGCAAAAGTTTAAAATAATTTCTTATCAACAGGAAAATTTGTTGAATAAATTCCTTGTGTATAGGAAAATTCCCTTAAGGGAGAAAAAGTAAGATTGCGTAATGTGAAGGCCGCGCATGGAGTCCATTGATTAGGATTGGTAGCGGTGGAGGAAACGTTCGGAATCAGTGTATGTATTCTAGGACAACATAAAGTGTGAAGGTAAAATAAAAAAAAATGATTTATATCTATAAATATATCATCCATAAATATCATAATGTCTGAATATCTAGATAAGTGGAATAGTTTTAATAAAATATTTTTCTCTTCAAGTAAATGTGATTGGTATCTATAGCATTATATATTCGTATTAATTTTACTATCGTAAAATTAATAATTTAAACATAGAATGAAATTATTAGTCTTAATTAATATTAACAGATCTTAATATAGTTTTATAAATCGAACTTTGTATGACAGAAAATTGTAATTGTCGTAAGTTTTTTTTATTTAAATTGCTTAAAAAAATTATTGATTTTGCTGTCAGGGCAACAATAGTTTTTCCTGTGAATAACTAAACAAACTGCTATAAATATTTTGATTACAATTATGCATATAGGAAGATAGTAAATACCATTAAGATTTATAAATGTTGAAGTTTTTAACTTAATGATCAAGAAATTATCGCAGTTTTAAGCAATGGGCGTATGTAATAATTTTTCCTTAATTAATATAGTTTATTGATATAGTAACGTATTAATTTGTGTGGATGATTTGCAAGTGAAGCTAGTATCAGTAAGGCTTGATTGTATAATTATGCTAACCATAAATAAAATTTTATATTATTTAAAAATATATTGAGAAATTTCTTAATAATAAAAACTGCCATATTAAAGTGTAAACATAATTGAAATATATGTTGATTATTTCTCTATTATTTGGCTTGTTAATAGTATTTGTAATTGTCATATTTTTATTTTCTTTCATAACAGATTACAAGCCTACATATGATACTTTACAGCTGCTTTCACTTTTATGTATATAGTCCTGTTTTTATATTCTTTAAAGTTTTAGATTACAAGCCTTTAATTATATGCAGCCCAGTGCATAGAATGTGCCGTATGATTAAGATTACATTATGTTTTGTGATATCATAAATTGAAAATATTGCATATTGAAATATAGATGGGTCTTAACTTGTAGTAAAGTGGAATGATTGCAAGTCAGAAATGCCCAAAACTTATGGATTGTCCATTACTAATATTTATTATTGCATTTCACTTTACCATCATAATCTTAACAAACACAAAAAAAGAATTCTTTTTGTAAATCAGACCATTGATCAGAAACTTGAATCTTTGTCAGTTGTATTGGCCAATCATAGAATTTATTGATGACATTACTGTTGTAAGAGTGGTTGTAACTAGAGGCAATTGTAAATTTAAAGACTGTCTTATAAAGATTCTAGATTAACTGTTATGCCTTCTGTGTCATGCATTCATTCAGCAGTGTTGCATCACCTCTATAGTAGGATTTCTTAATGAATATATACATGTCCCCAGATCATGATGTGTATAAGGTTATTCAGAAAGTAATTTTGTTTTTTCATAAAAAGGAACAACAATTTTTTTATAGTCTATAAATATTTTATTCAATTATATATTGACCATTTTGGTCCAACCATTTTCTGGTAGTAGCATGATTTCATGCTTGCAGAACTTTTGATCTTTGCTTGCAAAAAACAGAATCAAGTGATTTTTGATATCCTCATTTGAACTAAATGTTTTGCTGTTTAAAGGATTTTGTAAAGACTGGAACAAGTATTAATTGGAGGGTGCCAGATCTGATGAATATGGTGGGTGCAGTAGCATATCCCATCCAAACTGCAACAGCTTCTGGCAAGTCATCAAACTTGTAAGAAGTTGAGCATTATCATGGTGAAACACTATACCTTTTCTGTTAATCAATTCTGGCCTCTTCTGTTTGATGGAATCACTCAATTTGTCCAATTGATGGCAGTATGCTTGTGAATTAATTGTGGAAATAATTTCCTGTTTTTTCAAAACTGATGAAAATGGCAACCAACAAATATATTCTTAACTTTAGGGAAAATATTCCCTAATGACATGTCATTTAACTTAGTCATGTTCTTTTAACTTACAAGGGAAGGAAGGGAATTGTCCGACACCAATTTGGACCAAACTTTGACTGTATTTAGAACTGTATGAGTAATGATAATATGCAAAATACTATGTCCCCATTTTTTGGTTAAAAAAAATATATGATGTTTTCATATAACCCATTATTTTTGTATGTGTAATTAATTATTAGTAGTTAGAAACAAAATTATTTAACAAAAATAAACAACAAATATCTAATAACCTCTCCAACCAACGTCATGGACTTTAGTCACAGCAATAAACAGGGGAAGAGGTTTCTAAAAATATCACATGCTTAAAACAACTGCTGTTGGCAATGGCAGCCATTTCCCACCAAATTATGGCAGCCGCTGAACTGCGAGGGGAATTATCCAATGCCGATTTGGATCAAACTGTGGGTGTATTTAGAACTCAATGAGTGATGATAATATGCAAAATATTATTTCCCTATTTCTGTTTGTTAAAAAAAAAAATGATGTAACTGCACTTCTGGATGGACTACCACTAGTGTTATGCATGTTTTTTTTTTATTTGCTGCTGACATCAAAATATTTTAATAAATTTGAGTATTTACGTAGATATTTTCTTGAATGTGTTCTTTTGAGTTGGAAACACTTTCTTGTCGAAAGAACTTGTCATTGAAAATGTTTCTCATAGAACTGCTCTTCAATGGTAATCCACATTAATATGTTCTTAATACTAGCACTATTGAGCAGACCAAAGCTTAAATCAACCACAACTTTCTATTTTAAGAAGTGCTTTCGGCTACTTTTATTGCCATCTTCAGCTTACATATTTGAAATGGAACAATAATTCAAAAAATATATGTATAGGTAATTATTCTAGAACATTAAAATTAAAATATGTTAAGGGAACAAAATAATGAAAAATAAATACAAAAGAACTAGGTAATAAATTAAAATATGAGAAATAGCTTTTTAAGGGTGTTAACAATCTCACATAAATAAAAATAATAAAAATACTGGTATACTAAATATATTAACAAAGGGGACATAATAGGCGACAACCAGAGCATAACAGGCTCATCCTCGTGGGCCTCTAGGTTTCTGCAATTTGTCTTCTCAAAAGGTACTTCCAAGGTTTCTGGATCGAATCTGTCTGCCTATCGTTTACCACTGCTGCCTCTTGTCTACCTTTATAAATTTGGATTGTTTCAGCCATGGGTAACTCATTAGCACTCAGGCCATGCTTAATCAGTCTGGAGTCGTCCCATTTAATTATCAAATCATTCTCATAAACCCTTTTTGAGAGGGTCATTTTCATGCTAGCTTTTTCAGTATCCCTTTTATGCTCTATTATTCTTTTTTTCAGACTCCTAGTTGTCACTTCAATATATAGCTCATCTTTCTGATAGTCTAAATTTCTGAAGGGGGTACACTCCTGCCTTATCTAATCATGTAAATAATGAGCTTTATTAGAACTCTAAATGCCCATTAGCTTTATATTAGAACTAATGGGCATTTAGAAGCTCATAAATAACGAGCTTCTAAATGCCCATTAGTTCTAATATAAACTTTTAAAAAGTTTGTTCTACTTCTAACAGTGTAGCCTGAGGACGGCCCTAGTGCCAAAAACGTTTGCAACTAAAAAATAAATTTATCTTAACTGCTAGTAGTGCTGTATTTGAACTTTAAATGAGTTAAAGCATCTTCATAGGTTGTACAAAATTGCTTTGTGGACTGCCAGTTTGAGATCCTGCTTTAAGATACTTTTAGATCTTAATGCTGAACTTGTATGACCAATATTTTCAGTGATTATTCCTGTAAAGCAGGGATGCACAGACTTGTTAAGACCAAAGGCCACATAGATTCAATGTGATTTATAGGAGGGCCACCAAAAAAAAAACCACAAAAGTTATATATCATATTTATGTTTATTAATTACATGTTACTAAAGAAATGTAATAAAAAATAAAGAATTTTTAATTGAATTCATGGTATTGCATTGATTTGACAATTTTTTTTATGTTAGGTTCTACATTTATACTATCCAAATGCAAAATTGATTTTAAATTTTCATTATTATAAGTGGTGGTGCTATCTTGTGCATGTACAATTTTTTAAATTATTTCACATACATATTGTTATCATTAGAACTGGTTCTAAAGAAATAATGTAATTTCTTTTAATTAGTTATTTTTTATGAATTATGAATTTTATGTTTTTCAGCCTGGTAATTTTGTGCTAGCAATAGCTGATAAAGATAAAGAAAATCCTCCAATTTGGAGAATTGAAGGAAAATCTCTTCTTCAGAGATTTGAACCTTTCAATGCAGATGGACGTATTCTCTATAGAAATGCTTCTTCAGTAAGAATATGAATAAGTTATTATTTTAAAACATATAAAACTATAGATAATTAGCAATAAAATTTTAATGTTATTGTTAAATAATTTTTGATTCAAAAATTTTTAATTTTTACAGTATTCAGCATGGAATTCCACAACTATTTATAAATATATTGGTGTGAATGTAATACTTGTAACCCATAATCGTGTTTCATCAATTGTTGAAAATTTGGGTCCTATTGATTCTGAAGAACAAGAAGGGTAAGAGATCAATGAATGTAATTTATTTTTAAATCAATAACAAAAACTTTCTCAATCTTTATTCACACAAAGATTGTCATCAATCTTTGTGTGAATAAAATCAAAATGAGATTCTTGAAAATTTCAAGGGAAAAAAATTTATAATGATCAACAAGATGACATTAGTAAAGCTGTTTACATTATATAATATTTTTTCCTTTTTATTCAATATAATTAAAAAGTTATATGATCCCATGAATTATGTCATAATGAGATTTAACCTGTATTTATAATTATACTTAGCGAAAACATTAATATGAATTATGATACAGAATATTGAACAATATCAATTTAGATCAATTCAGGATCGTGTTTTTACATAATCCTTTCTCCATCCAGCCTTTCATTTTAAAGGAATTTTATGTCACTTTTATAAATAAGGCCAACTTTTTTATTTAAATTATCATGGATCATGAAGTCACTATATGTCTCAAATGAAAATTATATATCACAACTAAATAATGCTTTAAATAAATACAAAAAGAAATAATATATAAGTAAAAAAAACTTCATTTTATTGTCTTGTCTTTTCTATCTACAGTATTACTATCATATCATTATTGTATATCCATTCTCAATTCTACTAGAAAAAACTGCTTCTTTTTCTCTTTAACTAATTGTAGTATCAAATAAAGCACTTTACGCAGTAGAAGTTTTCAAAAACAAGTTTAATAATATTGAACCGAACGTTTTTGGTGGTTCATACCACCCTCATCAGGTATTATACTCTGTTAAAGCCAAAAACTTTACAATCGAACGTACAATGTCGAAAAGAACAATTTTCAATGTTGAAAAGAACAACGTTCGGTTCAATATTATTAAACTTGTTTTTGAAAATTTTTACTGTGTTTATTTGATACTACGATCATTATTGTGTTTAAACCAAACATATTAAATATAATAATAATTACATTATTATTAAAATAATGTATAGAACAATAACATGTACAAAAATTATCTAGAACTGCAACAAAATGAATAAACTTTTTGTTCATATTGATATTATTAAGACATGGCAATGCACATAACATCATATTGTCAAGAATAAACTATTGCTCAATAAATAAATATCAGTTAGAGCCACAATAGTAATTCTAGAAAAATCAATCACAGCTCAGAGAGATCAGTTAAAATGACTATTTAATATGATTTAGATGGCTAATAAAATTTTTCACTGAAGATTTTCTCTATTATCAAAGCCAAGTCAAATTATCATTTCATAATATGTTACTGTATAATATAATAACATATCTATTTTTGTATAGTAAGTAAATTAACTTAGTTTTTTAGGTCTTCCATAATTTAATTTTAAAGGTTAACAAAGAGAGCCAGTATCAAAAATTAGCTCTAATTTTAATTGCTGAGTATTTTTGTTTTATATTTAGACTAATATTTATGTATTTATTTATTTATCGACATTGCGGGTAAACAAAATAAACAATTTACACTGCCTGAAAAAAAAAATATATATATATATATATATATTATTTTTATTCAATATTTACAATAATAATTGATCATTTTCTTCCTTTAACTCTTTGCATGCCAAAAAATGAAAAACAACCAGTTCCAGAAAGAACTAAAATTGCCTACATTCCAAAGGTGTCATTTATTTAACATTTGAAATCCATTGGTTTATGTCCAATTTTAATATTGATTTAACTAGCATAAGTGTCACAATGATGATATCTTGGTGATATGATGGCATTATTGTTACATCATAATTTAAGTCATAAATTATTGGGTTTGGTGATGTTATCCATTATGTCACAATTCTAATGTGATATCATTCAAATCAGATAAGCCATACCGTATGTTACGCTACACTACTAACACTTAGTGCCATTAATTGGCAACAGTATAAACTACTAGTAATATTTTGATAAAAATAAAATTCTATCCTGCAGGATTAACAGATGTGGCATTGAGATATCTATTAATGGCAGAACATCACTACTGAATGTTATGAAAATCTGCTAATTAGTTCAAAAGTTATTAGTTGGGGAACACAGATAGACATTAACTTAATCTTATAAGCATCCATTTTCTTCAGAAAATAAGCTAAAAATGATAATATTAACAAGCCAACTAATATGCAAAAAATTAAATTTATCATATATTGCTAAATTTTTACACTTTATTATGTTTTTTTTTATTTCCTTTCTAATTGAAAAAATAAAATTCAATAATATACTATTTTTTCAAAAGTTTTTGATTTTATATGAAGATTTAGCCATTCAATGAAAATTACTATTTTTGTATAGCAACTGGTCCATTGAATAAAACAAGTCATGAAGGAATTAATTTTTTATTGATTTTTTTTCATTATTCAAATTTACATATTAAGATATGTTATTTGATTAGTTCAAAATGTACATCAATTTATTGAAATATTGTCATTATTATTAATAATTATGGTTTTCTTTATTTTGAAATTTATAAAATATTAAAATTTATATATAAAACAAAAATATACAAAATTAGTCTCTTCTTACATATAGTTATAATTTTTTTTATTTTGCTCTAATTGAACTCCAAATGATTTACTTTCACATCACTCTAATCCCAAACTTTTTAGAGTGTAATAATCTTGGAAAGAAAAGTGTGAAAAAGAAGTGGCTACAATAAAACAATAAACTAACTCTATTTAAATTAAGAATATTTTTGGAAAAAATATTCTTAATTTTAATGTTCTTAACTGAATAATAACATTTTGGGATTATATTTTTATTAGTAAGCTCTTTTATGTCTTTATTTTTGGATAATGGAATTTTCTTTAAGTAAGTTTAAATTAACCAAATAGTTTTTAAATTGTCTTGAGATCTAGTGTTCATCATTTTGCACATGTTAAACTTCTTGAAAGTCATGTCTTCATGAGATGTTTTATAGAAAAATCTATAAGGATGTTTCTTTTCAACTCTTTAAGTATTTTAATATCATTCCACTTGACTTTCATTCTATTAATGCCATGGTAAAATTATCATCACATTCTTCTTGCAGCATTTTCAAATCAGAAATCTTCATAAGTGAACTCATGAACGTGATATGGAGAACTTCTTTTTTGGCCATTTGAATCAAAGTAACATACTGCTCAGGCACATAGATTGGACTGAATTTTTGATATCTTATGACTTTTTTCTCTGTGACACTATATACATTATTGTCCTCATTTTGAGTAACCATGTATGAGGAATTTGTGTGTAATTTATTTACTGCATATGAATATGCAGGAAGTATATATTTATTCTTCTACTGACCAAAATATTGATTTGAATGGAAAACAAATATTTAGATCTATATTGTTGACTTTTCTATCATAGTTTTCAAGTAATGAAGCACACAGCTTCCAATTTCCACTGCACCACATTTCCCTTCTGTTTCATTCCAGAAGTAACAATTAATATTCTTGGTATTTAAATCACTTATAGTGAAATTACAACAATTCAACTTACTTTTATAATAGTGATGAAATTTTGCCTCTTGGGATTGGCATTACTCCTGTAAATCGTATACAGCAACATATGATTTGTTTGAATTCTCTTTATTAGTAGCCTGTAAAGTTACTCTTTACCCAGAACTTGCAATAACCTAACGGATGAGTAACTTTATATTCAGAGTTCTGTAAATAACTATTATATCTAAACTGCTGGTACCGGACTTACTATCTTAAGTGTCTTAAAGTAATAGATCAGTAAACTCCATAAACTGCTTAATCACTTGTATAACATAGAAGCAAAACTGTAAAATATAGCACATTGAGCAGTTGTGAATAAATTAACATAGCTTTATTAGCAAACTTTACATTTGCTAATAAAGCTATGTTATTAGTAAACTTTAACAACATAGCTATGTTAATTTATTCACATGTGCTTTGCATTCTTAAAGTAATATTCAATTGAAATGAACTATAAACATCAAATAAAAAATGACTTTATTAACTCACAACCACAATAGTTAACATTAAGAAAAAATTTTTATTTATCTCAATAATATCAAAACAATAATTTAACAAAATATTATTAGAAGAAAAGATGCCTTAATACAAAGAATCAGTTTATTCTAACTTATTCTATCCTCCAAAATTACAATTCAACTTTTACTATACTACCTATTCATCACATTTCAGCTTCAACAATTCCTTTCTCTCGGTGCTCACCTCAACTTCAGAACAGAATGATTGATCATTAACTTGTCTCTCCTATTGGCATTGTTGGTATTTATTGTGATGGTACATAACTGGCACACACTTCAAGTTAATTTATATACATTATACTATACCCTAGTTTATTTTCTAGTTAGATGTTAAACATTTATGTCATGGTCTTTGTAATTAAAATATTCCTAATGACAATGTGACTATACTGATCACTTTTCAAATCCAATTTGGAATCAGTACTAATCTGCATACCACTAGACGATGATGATCATTTCCAAGATGGCAGCTGACATGGTAAGTTTGAACTTTCATAAGGATCGTGGGGAGAGGAAGTGGACCATCCTCGACTAAAAAAAAGATTAAAGACCCAAGTTTAAGCTAAAGTAAGAGAAAAGAGGTCCACACCTCACAAGTCTTTTCCTTACAAGACAGATTGCTATAATCTGCCTAAGACCTATCAATTTTTGTTTTTCTCCTTCATCCACATTTTGGAATGATTTGCAGAGATCACACTGATTTTTCTTTGCTAAAAAATGCGATGCTGAATTCAGTATCAAATATACGATTAAACATGACTGAATTTGCAAATGGTAGCTATTGTTGCTTACATTCTTTCTTATAATGACACAGATCTGCTAGACTTTTACCACTCTCAATATATTCACATGTGGTTTGAGTTCTTAAATGATGTGACTCTGTTCTGGGTATAGAATTGATAAATTTTCTTACTCTCTCTTTGATTTCAGGACAAACAGTTGATTGTTTTTCATGTTTTCCTCTCAAATTGCAGGAAAGGAATCTGCTTTCACTTTTCATCATCAATGCTGTCCAAATAAGTTTATCAGTTATGCCATGAGTTGCCTTTAACAATATCTTACATACCCTAATATGAATATTATTTATCTGAAAATAGAATGCAAATTCATATTTCTGAAATTTTGCATGTTTGAGTATCTGTATTTCAATTTGATAGTTTCAATATGAGCAACAGTGAATTCCTTTTGCCTCTGTAAATTAGAAAGTTTCCAGTAACTAATTGAAAATATTCTCACTACATCCACCATGTAGGCAGCGATCTCTGTACTTCCAAATTCAATATGACTCTGAAAATTTTCTTTTTGACTGTCTCATTTATTTTTTCACTGCAACTCAATCTGCATTTCTCACCACAAGGTATATTTTCTTCACAGAAAATTGTTTTTTAGTTTTTGAAGATGAAATGTATGCTTTTCTAGAATTTCTCAACAATTTTTTTTTATTTCCCAAGTTTCAGATTTTGCCTTCTTTTTACTTTTTTCTCTTTGTTTTCAATTTTAATTTCAGTCTGAAGTTGTTTGTTTTCACTGTTTGAAGAACTACTTGTTCTGTCAGAAAAACTGTCAGTGTCACTCTCATTGCTATGTATGAGAGAAATATAGTAATTTTTTTCTTTCCATCTGGTCAAGTGCAGAATGGTAGGACATTCAGGATTACATCACTATAGAATCATTACTTGGTTCTGATTGTGGACTGATAAAAACTGAATCCATAAAATGTTGAACTGTGGATGATGAATTTCCAAGATTAGAATACACCAAATAATAAATATTCTAATCTTCATTTGATAGAATATATTAAACACTGCTTTTTTCACTTGTATAAAGACTAAGTTATACTTGCTTATAGTGCTTGATACTTGGGTTCTTCATTTGATATTGTATCACCAAATTCTGTTGTTCGATTTATTGAATGTTCTCTCTATAGGTATTTTATGGTTTCCAATTTTGAAATAATAATTATGTGACTTGATGAATACATTATGCATAATCTACAAAATTATCATGAAACATGAATATATTTTGAATTATGTCAATTTTAATGATTAATCAACAATTAAATTTACTTTGATTGACTAAATTGACTCAACTCAGAATAAAACAATTTTTTTCTCCAAAGTTCCATCAACAAAACTATTTTATGTAGAAGATTCATTTTTGTAATTAGAATACACAGCTTAAAATGACAGAAATATTTAAGGCACAACTGACAATGTATCACTGTTGTGATTATTGGTACATGATCTATTTGAAAACCATCATAATGACAACTGCCATCTAACAGAGAGATTATGAAATTAAGTAAATGCACTTTTGATGATTGATACAGTAATGTTTATTTAACTTATTAATGTTAATACTCAAAATTTGCATTTTTTGAGTTGTGTCACTTTTGTAATAAGAGTGTATTTCTCTCAAGTTTTATCTGTACAGTTGCTATATTTCTGGTAGAGAAATTCCATGAGGGAAATATTTATCTTTTCCAAAAATAACAAGGTTCCGAGTACTACTTTCAGGGATAAAAGTAAACTTGTCCCCTTTACAGTTAAATCTTTTTATCTGGATCTTATAGTACCAAAGCTTTTGAATAAAAACATGATCATAACAGCCCCTTAATAGCCACCAATCCAAAAGGGCAGAAACAAGTCTAAAGTTCTAGAGATTGATTTATAGCTATGTCAAATCCATGACAGCACAGATTTCCAAAGACCTGTGCACCTTTATAATTGCTGTATCTGAAGACCAGTAGCATTTGGAATTTCCACTATTGACAATGAATCCGACC
>WUQG02440952.1:0-13587 GCA_011317285.2 Androctonus mauritanicus
ACAAGATGGAGCATTGCCCCATTTTGGACATCAAGTATGCTAGTATTTAGATGAAGCATTTCCTAGTAGATGGATAGGATGGAGAGGAATAATTGAATGGCCATTTTGATCACCTGATTTAAGTCCACTTTACTTTTTCTTGTGGGGTCATATAAAACATCAGGTGTTTGTTAATAGAACAATGCATATGGAAGAGTTGCAAGAACAAATAAGAACGAAATTTCCTGTATTCTATCAAACATTTTGATTGATTTGTTGCAAAAATTTGTTGAATGTATTTATTATTGCCAGGAAATAAACAGATAGCATTTTGAGGATTTATTGTAATATTTGAATTTTTTTGATTTCTCTATAATACAGTTTGTTGAATCTAACATAAGTGTTGTCTTTATTATCATTTTCCAAAATCAAGATTTGAGTATCTTATTAAAGTTCTTGCAATGTTTTTTAAAGAATAGCATCCCATTGCTTTCTGACAATCCAGCCATGCTGAAGGATTAGCAGCAATCACAGTAAATCATCGCCATGAACATTGCAGTAAAGTCAACATGGGTTTTTTTGAGATTTTTGAGGTTTAGGCATGTGCTATATCACTGAATTCAGGATATGTGGTCTTTAAAAAAATGAAATTTGTCTTGGATCTCAAAAACAAATGATGATATAAAATTGAAAAAAATAGTAGTAATAGTGATAGTAGAGCATAAGCATACCTAACATCATGCCAAATTTCAAAGAATTCTGATAAACCGTTTTCAAAATATTTAGCCACCCTGTATATATCCATATACTGTATATGCAGCTTCTTGAGACCTCCAGATTTACAAAATCAGTAGTGTTAAAATTATGACTATCAAAGCATAAGGATTATGTCTGCTAATCATAATCAATTACATAGGGGATTAATCGCATAATCCAAATAATCCAAACAGCACAAACTCCCCTAGTGGACAAATTTTGAAGTAAATTAATGATTAATATTTTAAATTTTGGCTAAGGTGGCGCAATCTATTATTTAATAATTAAACTATAATTTTGACTAATTTATTTTTTAAAGTAAGCATACAATAACCGCAGTTGTGCTTATAACGTTTTATTTTATTATTATTTATATTTTTATTATAGGAGAATAAAATGTTATAAGCACAACTGCAGTTATTGTATGCTTACTTCAAAAATTTGTGTATAAATGTGAAACCAGTATAAAAAAGTAAAAAATTTTGACTAATTTCCAGAAATTAAAAATTTGCCCTGGCCTGGTGGGAGCGCTGTTGTTGGCTAAGTCCGATAATTTCTAAATTAAATGCATCCAGAAATTGGAAATTTGCCAATGTCTTGGTGGTCTAACTGGTAAGGCATCAGGATGTTAACCTGAAGTTCCTGGTTCGATCCCAGGCCAGGGCAAATTTTTAATTTCTGGAAATTAGTCAAAATTATAGTTTAATTATTAAATAATAGATGACGCCACCTTAACCCAAAATTTAAAATAATTAATTAATTATTAATCCAACAGATGGTGGCACCATAGTATAAATTTAAAATATCAATCATTAATTGGCAGTTACTTCAAAATTTGTCCACTAGGAAGTTTGTGCTGTTTGGATTATTTGGATTATGTCTGCATTTCAATGATTTGGAAAATACCCTTTCTTACATAATTAATAATTTTGAAAAATATGGTTATAACAGTAAATGCATCATTAAAATTATTAGTCATTAAAAATGAAATATTATGTGAACAAAGAAAACATCCACAAGATGAAAATAATAGAAATACTTCATTTATTGGAAGTGTACGCAATACACTGTGCTTAATAAAATCAAGCATGATTTACAAAAGCAATATAATGTAACAGTGTCAACTAAGAAAAACTCCATAGTATGGAATAAAATTTGAAATGACAAAGAGATCAGATCAATCAAAGAACAAGCCAAAATATACAAGATCCCAATATATGACACTGATAAACATGGAATATGTAAGAATTGTTATAAAACAACTGATTGAAAGAATCAGAACAAACATGACCTAGCAACATGCAAAATTAATACTGCATTATGTAGCATTGTCCTTGAAAGAAACATTGAACTTGATCGAGATAACTCAACTATACTAAAGAATTCAGCAGATAAGTACAATGTTTAACAAATAACAATATAAAAAAATCATTGAGTGTTTGTAGAAGGTATAACAGAAATAACAAGCACTATTAATAATATTTTGAAAAATATTTAATTAAAATATAGTATTTTTGATTAATATATAGTCATCCTCAGTGAACATACATAATATCAAATGGAACAAAAAAATGTAGCAAATAAAAATTTAAACTAGTAATAAAATGCATTTTAGAATGCACTGTACATACAGGATCTCTAAAATGTATGGAAATAGCTAAATATTTTGAAAACAGTTTATCGGAATTCTTTGAAATTTGGCATTAGGTTAGAAGTGTTTATGTCTTGTTATCTGTATTTTTTCAACTCTTATTTTGTCATTTGTTTTTGAGATCCAAGACAAATTTCACTTTTTTAAAGGATACTATGGATCATTTTGACCATGTTTGAAATAAACATTTCATCCTGAATTCAGTAATATAGCACATGCGTACCTTATCTTTTAGGAAAACCACAAAAAGACCCATGTTGACTTTACCACAACATCATTTTTTCATAGCAATGGTTATTTTGATATATTTTTTTATTTTTCAATATTATTGAAAAATCAAAAAAATTCAAAGATTGCAATAAATGCTTGAAGTACTGTCCATTTATTTTCTGACAATGATGAACTTGTTGAACAAAGTTTTGCAACATATCAATCAAAATATTTGGTGAAATATGCCAATTTCGTTCCTTATTCATTCTTGCAACTTCTCCATATGCATTGTTCTGTTAACATATATCCAACTTTTTATATGACCTTACAAGAAAAAGTCAAGCAGACTTAAATCAAATGATTGAAGTAGTCATTTGATATTTCCTCTCCGTCCTATCCATCTATCAGGAAATGTTTCATCTAAATATTGGCATAGTTGATATCCAAAATGGGGCAGTGCTCCATATTGTCAGAACCCTATAGTATCTGCTGGTGGAGCTGGATTGTCATAGCTTGGGATGATTTGCTTTAGTCAGGGTTCTTTGTGTTAACAGCACTTACGAGCAGACCAAATAAATTCTAAAACAATATTTATTATACATCGAGAGCGCTTTCGGCATACATGCTATCTTCGGCCTCTAACGGAAAAGAACTGATACAGTACATTATTTAGAATACAAACAATTATACAACAATATTTATTATACAACAAGATGTATAATAAATATTGTTGTATAATTGTTTGTATGTGCTGTTAGCACAAAGAATTTTTAAGTTTAATACGTTGAAGAGCAGTTTGAATTTCCTTATCATTGTAAAATACACTTTTTTATTTGATAAATAATCAAATTAACTCAGTTTAATTTTTGTTTTAATATGAGTCATTAAATGTATAATATAATATTTTTAATTTGTTAATACTGTTCTAACAGAATTTGCACTTTAATTTACATTAATTAGTATACAAAATAATACTAAATATCCATGTTTTTAAATTAATATTTTAAATTAAATAGAAATTATATATCTTCTGCATTCAAAAACTGTTGGGAAAAAATTAACAAAGAGCTCTTTATTGTGTAGATATCCATTATTACTATAAATCATCCAACCACAAAAGAAAATAAATCAGAGTTATTGTAATTATTGTTGTAGTACATAAGCAGTATTCAAATTATTTTGAGGCTATATTTATTCATTTTTAAAAATTTGAAACAAATAAAATTTTTGAAATATATTAATTATTAATTTCACTAATTAATATGGTTTTATTTATCCAAGTTTATTAATATTAAAATAAATAATTTTAATAAGTATGATATTAAATAATTAATAATAATATTCAATTATGATTTTATTGAATTTTGTAATACATTACTAAATTTAAATATCTGCAGTGAACAGCTTTTTAGGTAATTTTCAAAAATATTTTTAATAATAAAATATTCAAATAATAAAATTTTTCAATTTTAAATATGAAAAAGCTTTTTTTTTTTGAAGGTTATAATAATACTATAGATGTGTCATTTTAATTATACATATAATAAATTCATACATTTTGTTTTTAATTGAAAAAGTTTTAACTAGAGGTAATAAATATACTATATATAATAGAGCACTGACTATCTGACCAAGTCAGTTATTTGAACTACTGCCACCAAAAAAGTTATACAGTAAGACCTCGCTTAATGCTGCTCCATTTAATGCTGTTTCAATATAATGCGGTTTTTTTAATCCAATATTTTTTGTTGATTCATTTGGGATGATTTTTCAAATGTTATATTCACATAAATCCGAAATGACATAAATTTGTTGCTTTGATATTCCATTACTGTCACACAATGTATTTAATACTAGTGCTGTGCACTACATAGAAAAGTCTGCTGTGTTCACAATTCATATATAAAACATTATCCTTTTTTTAAAATACTATTCATTTATAATATTATGATCGGTTATCAATATTATTTTACAGTAATAAAAGTAACAATTATCCCATTTTAGTTTTAACCTGAATGCTGTCACTTAGAAATACAGTTTGATATAATCAAGGTAATTGTATTTTCTCAAAACAAGTTTAGCTACTGCTATGGAAATTATGGATTAATTTATACAAAATAATTCAAATTTTGATAGAAATTCAAAGGAAGACGAAGTATCGTGAATGCAATATCTTGCTATTGACAGTTGCTTACTGAATGAAAGAGGAAAAAGCAAACGATATTAGATGGCTTGTTAATGAAAAAACAAAAAACAACAACACTTTTTGTTTTTTCAAAAATATTGTTTTTGAATATACAAAATATTGTTTTGTATATTGTTTTTTCAAAAATGATTTATGAATACAAATCAATATTAGCAATAAATAATGTCTATAATTAATGTAATAAAATAGTAATAATACATGTTACAAAATAAAATAAAAAACGGCACATATATTTTTTAATGTAAAAATTAAAACACATGGAATACACTCAAACTAGAACAAGAAGATATATCACATATCATTTAATATTTTTCACCTATGGAATTAGTTGAAATGGGATGATGACTGAACCATTAGAAGTTTCTTATTTCAGAGATTTGAATATAAGTGTCTGATTACAATTCAAAAATATTTAATGAAAACTCCATTTTGAAATACTACATAATAAGGTAAATAATTTTGTCATTTTATAGTATATGCATTTGTTGTTAGACTATTTTTCTATCACAAAGTTCTAAATTTATATATAATTTAGAACTAAAATTTGAAAATAAAATGGTAAGTTTATCTATGAAATAGGTATTTGTAGCTAGAAAACACCTATAATAATATTTAGATTTACTATCGATAACATTAATAGTGATATTATCATCATTAGTAATTTTATCAACAATGTTATCAGTAACATTGCTATCAGTAGTTGTGGTCAATGGTGTTGTTATATGTTGTAATAACTATCATATGATGTATATTGTGAAAATATATTATAAAATATGATAGTTATATGATGTTATTTTGCCATAATTTACATAGATTCATCTTGTACATATTTTTTAGAAACAAAAAATTAAATTTTTTTTCCTCTCTCTCTCTCTATATTATATTGGCATTACCAGAAAACAAACTATAAGAAAAATTAATACAATATAGCAATGATATGAAATTAACAAAACCTACTAGTTTGCCATATCATATGATAAAACTTTTGAATACAACATAACAGATAATGAAAGACAAAGTAGAGATTCTAAAAACTTAAGAAAGATTATTTAAAATAGCAAAATTCAGTTAAAAAGAAAATACCATCATTACCAATAAAAACGTTTCCAAAAATTTATGTTGAATAACATGATTATTTATACATAAGTACTGACTGCAAAAACATAAAGCACTGAACAGGAAATCTTATTTAATACATAATCATTTTACTTAACAGAATGAGTTTCAAAATGTTGATTCTCTGTCATCTGCATGAAAACAACTAATAAATAAAAATTACATATTATATATTCTATATTGACTTTTATAGTATTTACATTCTTAATTTATTTTAATATACAATTACACATACAATCTTTTATTTAGTATTTTCATTCAGTTTATGCTTATTTAAATACGTTAAATTTAAAAATCTTTCAATTTTTTTTGTTTTTATATTGAAAATATTATATATCTTCTTGTTATAATTTGAGTGTATTCCATAAGTGTTTTAATTTTTACATTAAAATATCTGCCATAAGCTAATTTATTATAATGTGAATAATAAAAATTTAAAACTATATTGAAATGAGTTTAAGAAAAATGTAAATAATGTAGAGAATTCATCAGAGAGCCATAATTTTAACAGTAGTCAAAGATATATACAATCTGTTAGCTTATGATGATAATTACTTAACTGATTTAAAATCGAAAACGTTTATTTACGTACATTATAATATTTTTGGGTAGCATATATTTTCAATTGTTAGTTTAATACAATTTTAGTTAACTCTGATCCACTATGTTACCATAAACATAATTTTCAACAGTGTAAGCTTACAGAAAGTAATAAATATAACAACTAATATAATCTAATTATGAAATATTACAAACATAACCAATAATAAGAGAGACATTATCAAAAGTAATGATTTTAAGACAATTAAAATTAACTAATAAAAAAACAAAAAAAAATAGTTTATCTTAAGTAGTTTAAACAATAAAACCAATTATACAAATATATCAATCATATTTTTTATAATTACTTACAAAACAATACAACTTTCTTTCATAAAAAATATTCAGACTAAATGTGCTAAATTGCATATGGCATGATCTTATAAAATTTATATTGCCTAACAAACCGAATTAATCATCATATATTTAATTTTTGTGAAATTTTCAAATTAAAAATAAATTATTAAAAAAGTTACATATTTTTAGCTATTAATATATTATTATTGATGAAAAATATTTTTTTTTATAATTTTTAAATGCATCGGTTGAATCAAATTTTAAAAAATCATTATAAATTAAAATTATTAAACTGCTGTTTCTCTGAATATTTATAAGAATCAATATTCAATTATTATTATTATAATATATATAATTTTGTAATATAATCGTATTATCATCTATATTTAAAAATTATGTAATTAGCTCACAATGATTTTATTTATTAAGAAGTTTTGAAATGAAAATTTACTCAGATTTCATATGCATATAAATTCAATTATTTTTAACTAAAATTATTCTAATATAAAAATTTTAATTTATTTTATTTTATTAATTATTATTTTACATATACAACAAATAAATTCATAATTTAAAGTTTCCAGATTTGGAATTTTAAAAGAGAAGTCATAATAATAACTAATGGTTACGCACAGGAAAAATTTTATTCTAGAAAGAAATAAAATGTTTCTTATATAGTTTTGTTTTCTATTATTTATTATAGCAGATGGACGAATAATGTATTATATAGTATTATATATAAAATATTGAAATTTAAGTTTTTATTACATAAAAGATGTATCATAGTTAACAAATTATGCTTGTTTTAAAAAAGTTAAAAAAAATTTAATCAATAAAATTCAACTATAGACTATTTTCATAGTCTATACATTTATCGAAGATAATTATTAACAATAAATTATTCAAATTTTATGTTTATTCATATACATATAAGAATTTCAAATAAAAATTTATATACAATGAAAAAGCATATATCTGATATGAAATTAAAAATTTTATGATTTTTTATTTTTATAGAATTATTTAATTTTAATTATTGATTATTATAAGAATTTAAAAAATAGGAATGAATTAAAATAGAATTAATGATTATTCTATAGAGAAAAATTAAGATAGAAGTACTTTTGGTTTCTATACCTTTCTCAATTAAAAATGTACAACATTAAATCATCTATCAATGAATTATTATTATTCTTTGCATTTAAACTATATTAATTATAATATAAATAATTTTATTTTATTTCTTCTTTTCTAGTATTAGATTTCACGGTCTGTGATGGTGTCATTCCATCCCTTCAATGGTCATGCAGGCAATCTTTAAACTTTATAGAATTGGCTATACAAAAAAAAAAAAAAACTAGACAATATTCTCTTAATTTTGTTTCAAATATAATAATCCTTTGAATTTACAGATATTCAATATATCAATATGAAGGCAAAACTGAATGCATGATGTATAAATAATACTTATCAAAATGCAATTTTTTAATTTATAAAATCTAATCATTTGATATTGTGAATATTTTGCCTATATAAACAAATTAATGCATATTTATTATTGTTTGTGCATATATTCTTTTATTAAGTTATTTCAAATTGGATTTATGTTAAATTTGACCACATTAAAAACATAGCAAACATTATTAACAACTAGATTATCAACAAATATATATTATTAATAAATGCTATCAATTCTTTCCACATAAATTAACATTTTTGAAAACATTAACAAAAAATGATGAAACTTGGTTGATAACAAATCAAATCAAACAAATGATTTATCGTCATATCTAGAGTGAAACTGAATGCTTAAAACATGTAGTATGTTTTAGATGGCTTTGATGAAATTATTGTTGCAACAGTATGAAATAAAGAAATTTTATGATTTTTAATTAAAAATAAAAATAAATACTGATTTTCCTTTATCAAACAACAAATACAATATATAATTAAAAATATAAAAAAATTATTCTTTTAAATATTTACTATTGAATTAATAATAGTTTTATTGTAAAATATTCCCAATGGTTTTATCTTAAAATATTCTTAAAAGTCGATAGTTTGTTACATATAAACAAATAGAAACAAATTCATATAGAATATAGAAAAATTTTGTGTGGATTTAGACAAAACAGAATTAGAAAAATTAAATATATAAAATATTATTAAATTACTACCCAATAAGATAATACTTTCTCATTTGTTAATCTAAGCTCAATAAATATTACCTTATACAGAATTAAATAACAAAATTGAATAAATAATGTATATTAGGGGGAAAGATAATAATACACCAATTTAAAATTTAAGAGATGTGGTTTACAAAATCCTTTGCAATTATTACATATAAATGTAATCCATAGGAAACAAAATCAAATTTAAAGAGCATGATGTAAAATATGACTGCAACATCATGCATCATCATATTTCTAGAGCAGATACAGAACAGCTGAAATGTAAGTTTTTACAATGGTACTAACCAAATCCAGTAAATACATTCGTTGTGTACATGGCATACAACCAATCCATATATTAAATATATTCACTTTTTAAATTTTTATACAATAAAACAGAACTTATTAATTATAATTAGCAAAGTAAAATCAACCATATGTTATATTTTAACTTTTGTTAATAGTATTATATAATCCTCACTAAAAAAATATGTATTCTTAATTTTTATTCAAAGATTATGATGTATAGTTATATAGATGTAATCCTTCTCTCTGATTTATAATTACAGTATATGTATTTAAATAAATGAACTAAAATTGTGTAGTTAGTAATATATTTATTGCATTAATTTTTAAATAGAATATACTCTATTACACTAATGAAGGATATATTAAACACATTAAAAATACATTTCTGAGAAACAAAATATAAATTTATAGAACAAAGGTCTTACATTCTGATGTAATCTTTTTGTTAACAATAAATATCATATATTGATGACAATTAATGGATTCTTAAAAGTTTTCCATAAATTATTGGCATCTATTATTAGCTTGATATCTTTATTAAATTAAGTTTAAAAAAATTATTAGAAACTACTAGAAATAATTCCAAATTTTTCATATACACTATATTTATAACTCTTTTGCTGATTCATTTTTTTTATACTAATTTGAATTATTTTTTGTTTGCCTGCCTCAAAAATGACATTTTTGTTAATTCTTGCATGTCCCCCTTGCAATAGATTAATGCCCTCTATGGATGCATCCCACTGTTTGTAAAACTGTTTTAAGCCATATAAAAATCAGACATTAATCCTTGACTTTCTGCATACTTTAATAAAAAGTTGAATTACAGTAGGTTCCCGATTTATGTAGTTAAATTGTCCAAAAACTTTCTGCATAAGAAAACAATGCATATATTCGATATACAAGAATGGGTGCATTAGCAAACAGAATGGCCAAATGAAATTTATGAACACAATGCAGAGATAAAAAATTTAAGATCATAAGTGATATTTTTGCAAAACATTAATTGTCCAATGAATTTTTTTATTCACATTTTATAAAATTCAACAAAAATATAGATTTACACATCCAAGTATTTCAGAAACCACACAAGATGAAACTGTAAGTCAGGGACCTACTGACTCATATAGTTTATTTACATGAATGAAACCAAGTAATTTCACTCATGTAAATAATTCGCTCTTAGTATAAAATATCAGCTGTTTACAAAGTTAAGCTAATATCAACTGCTCTTCACAGTAATGTAATACAATCTAAAAGTCCTAATACTTTAAGCACTCATGAGCAGACCCAGAGAGTTCAACAAAAACAACTTTTTTTTATTAACTATAGTAGCGCTTTCAGCCTACATGCCATCATCAGCTCCAATAAAAAGCTTTTTATTGGAGCTGATGAGGGCATGTAGTCCGAAAGCGCTACTGTAGTTAATAAAAATTGTTTTTGTTGAACTCTTTGGGTCTGCTCATGAATGCTTAAAGTATTAGGACTTTTAGATCAGCTGTTTATTCCATTTTTATGATGTATTAAGATCCGAATATTCAAACTTAAAAAAATGCAATTTTAAAATATATTGTTTTGTTAAATAAAATGGTTATTATAAAACATGCACAAAATATAAATTTTCAATCAAAAATTAATAATTAATAATATAAATTTTAAAACAAATTATAAAAGCTGTATAAGTGGTGATTAAACATGCAAAGTAAATGCCATAAGCAGTGCCGGATCCAAACTGATTGGACTGATTGCACACAATGGGTCCCCATGCTTGAGGGAGTCCCACACTGAGTCAAAATAAAATCACGAAAAGGCTAATAAAGGAAGAATAATGGCTTAGATTTACTATTATGGCTGGGCTTTTATACCCTAGCCTTCAAACATCAAATTTTTGTAAATCCACAAAGAGAAAATTTTTCTTGGAAAAATTGAATGCGAATAAATTGATTTTATTATATCTCTTGAACATGTGGGAAAAAATTTTCTATTAAATTAATACTACTTTTATAGATTCCAATGTATTCTTAACTAATATTCTGAAAATATTTTCTGAGTACTCAAATCAGATGATTCAAATAAATTAATAGTGGATGAATCTTTTTTTAATTAGAATTAAGTACACATATTATATGTGAATATTACCAGAAAATATCAAAAAAATTTCACAGTTTAAATTAATAATAGAAAGTTATTAGTTGATCTTTGTATTTATGACTGAAGCAGATAAAACTCACATTTTTACACATAAATACAGTATAAGACCGGAAGTCTTAGCAATAGGAAATGGGTTATAAGTGGAATTGGCAAAATAACAAGGGAGTATTTTTTAAAATGATATGCTATCCAACAAGTGAATCATTAATTCTGTTCTTACCAGGAATGTTATCAAACATTCTACTGTTATTACTGATAATTGATGAAGATATAACCAATCGCAATAATTAGTTTATATTTATTTTAAAGTATATCATTCAAAAAACTTCATAGATCTTGATTTTTCCTGAATAAATATGCAGAGAATTTAAAAATGTTCAGGTCACTTAAAAAATGTTTTAAAAAATCAGCTCAAAATATAATTCATCAGATAAAAAAAAAAAAAAAACCTTTTTTTTGGAGAGAATGAATCAATTATATTTTGCACTTAATTTGACAAAATTATTGATGTTTTTAAAGTTCCTTTTAATTTTCTTAAATAACTATTAATTTAACCTTTTTTGTGTGTTTTCATATATTGATTTAATTTGTCCAAAATGAAAAGATGAAAAATTTCTCGATTATGACATATATATCATAATTATATTATTTTGCAATGTTACTGCAATCATGTTTGTCATTTGTTGAAAAATAACATTCCATCAACCAAAGTGCTTCAGATAAAAGTAAATTTTTTATTTATTTTGTCACTGATAAGCAAATTAAATATATATGACTATCTTGAACTCAATGTTAATGTAGATTTTTGTATTTTTATTAAAAAATACAAAAATCAAAAAAGCAATTGCTAATGTATGTATGTGGGCAGCTGGATAGCCAAGTGATAATGCTTTTGGCATGCCACATAAGAGAACCAGGGTTCGCGTCCTGGGTCTAATAATTCTTTAAAAGTTTTTTGGGGTGCTGGGCCTGGTCCAATGATCCCTGTCCTTCACCATCCAGACCCCTCCAAGGGTATGAGTGAAGCCTGTGATTGGAACTGTTCCACCCCTTACTAATCTCCCGGATTGGAAAGGGGCATAAAATATGCAAAAAAAAAAAAGTATATATATGTCCATACTGGCCAAAGGATTAATTAAAAAATACATATTTTATTTATAAATGTTACTTATTTTATAAGCCATATTTTGAGGGGCTCCGTGAGAAATATCCAATCGAGTCCTGCACTAACTTAATCCAGCACTGGCCATAAGTATCTCTTAATGTCAAAAAAAATATTTTAGATAAGAAAAAAAGGGAGGGATTTGCATCTAGACAATATATAAGCTTTTCAATGGTAATATTCTTATTAAGATCAACTTAGTAGTTTGGAAAGTCATAACAGTGCAAACATACATTACTATACCATTATAAGATAAAATAATTAATATATTAAATAAATTTTTCAAATTTTTATTTTAAAAGTTTAAGGTTCCTTCCCAAGAATTCAGGAAAGGATCCCAATGAAGCTGCAATGACTTTCTTAGTTTAATTATAGCAATAAATACAAAATTCTTCTAGAATTATAAATTCCCAACAGAGCATTTTCATTCATTCTTAAAATCTGGATTTTGAAGAATGCCATAGCAATACTCATTGTTTGAAATAATTTCAAAAAAATAAAAATTTATATTTAAAATCCAAAAGCTTGTCTTATAAGTATAAATTAAAATACAAACAGCTTTAAAAGAAAGCCTTTTTTAAGCTGTTTTTATTTTAATTGAAATTTAATTTTTACAAGAAATCCACAAAGCACTTCAAGTAGGAAAAAAATAGAAAATTTGTTATTAGTTATTCAATATATATATTAATAATAGCATGTGGTAATGTTTTTGACCTTTTATGATCCTCCTCAGCCACTTCTTACAAGTGTGTATCTTATGTTCTACTCCATAATTAACTCTAACTGCTTTTTCTGTCAATAAATTCAAATAAATAGCAATTCAGCACTACTCGCAGTTGCCACAAAAAAAAAAAAACAACTTTATTCGCTAACGTTTTCAACAGCATTAGCTGTCATCATCAAGCATACTCTATTAATAAACATTAAACCAAAAGAACACATTTAACATTTTTTTGTCTCTTGAGTTACCAAACCA
>WUQG02440963.1:0-13587 GCA_011317285.2 Androctonus mauritanicus
CACTATGCACGTTCGAACTGACAGACTTTATAACCGATCAACTTCCGGTAAATCAGCCCCTGCGAAGCAGGTGACAATCTTTTTGGCCGGAGCTGTACATTCTAATTTATATATTACATGATCAAAATTCAATATCGATTGTATTGTTCTACCTAAATAGTTTAAATTCTTAACTGTAAATTTTAATTTTGGTGCAATATATATATCTAATGATTTAAATATTTTTTTACATCATAAAAAACATAACAATTATAAGAAACTGAAAAGAAAATTTAATCTTTTTTAATATTTACTTTCATATCATTACTATTAGCCTTATTATTTTTACTATTGTTTTCTATTAATATTTGTTCCCGTTTTTTTAGAAGCTTTATTGGATAATCATTAAAGGCAAAGTCCGAAATACATGTTCTGGAAGAGCTATGCAATTTATGTGTTTTTAATGGAGAAAGTTTTTGGAATAAATGTTTTTTGAAATTTAGTGGAATGTTGGATTGAAAAAGGGCTAGTTGTTGACGTTTTGCAGGAAAACAGTGTAAAAAAGATGGAATAATACAAGAATATCCAATACATACGAATAGATTTTTACTATTATTCTTCAATTGTAAATTGCCACTGATTCTAAGACACATCTTGACTTCAGATATGACAAAATGTTAAAAAAAATGTGCATCTTAGAATTGATGAAAAAATATGGTTGACAAAAATGAATGCCATTTCCTTTTTATGATTGATAGTATGTTATCCTATTAATATGATTTATAAATATGTGCATTCTTATGTCATTGAGTTAATTATGTTCTCTTTGTTGTTTGCTTTTTTGATCAAGAAAAATATTTTTCATGAAATTGCTTCATAGTGTATTTACTAAGAAAAAGTTTTGTGAAGTATTTTTTTGTAAACTTTACAATTATTAAGAGTTATATTCTAGAAACTTTTTCTATATTTCTACCATAATTTTCCTACTTTAGACTTAAAGAAATGAATGCTGCAAATGTATGTGGTCTATGCATTATAAAATTTATAAATTCAAAAATAAATCAAATGCTGTTTTTTAACATGGTATTGTTAATTTTTCAATATATTTCATTGTATGACTGCAACTGGAAATGTAAAGAATTGGAAATGATATAAACTCCTTTATAAATATAGCAGAGTTTATTACTAATTTTATTTATTTTTTCTACATTTGTTTAATCAGTTTGTTTTTATTTTTACTTAATTTATCAGCAGATGAATTTTCTTTATAATCAAACTAAAATTCTAGCATATTATTCTTTTCTCTATTCTTTTATTGAAATTTTTATTTCTTATAGCCAGTTTTTGAGAATATTTATCATTTACAAAATATAAAAAAAAAAAATAGTTTTTGTATTTTTAAAATAGCTTTGTAATATAAATACAATATATCTAGATCACCTTCCATTCATTAATATTCAGATAAGAGCATATGTCACTACAAAAAATAAACAGAATATAAGTAGTCACTGACTTACAATTGAGTTTGGTTCAAATCCTGTTGTCACAAGTTAGATTTGATTGGAAGTTGGAAAAATGCCCAAAATTTATAAACTTTTCACAATTAAATTTTACTATGACACTATACATTATTATATTAAGCATAAAGAACTCAAACCAGATACCTATAAGAACCAGACACAAAAAAAAGAACACTTTCCATATAGCAGCCCATTGGGTGCAGGACTTGAACCCATTGAATTACATTGACCAATCACAGAATTTACTGATTTCATCACTATCATAAGTTAAGGAATACTTGTACTAATAATATTATATTATATATTCTTCCTCCTATTTGTATATATAATAATTAATAAAAAAATATTTGCAAATTGAATGTCTTAAGGATAAATATTATTATTAATTTAAATAGGAATTTAAATTACTGTTAATTTATAATGTGTTCCTCACTACAAAAATTTCGTTTGTTTTTACCAACGTATACTGAAATGTTATCTAATTACATAATCTAGTGCAAAATTATTTAAATAATTGTTTAATTAATGTGTGGTGCTGATTATCATAAAAACAACATAATAAGACAGTTTTATTAGTAAAAGTTCTTAATAAGTTTCAATATTTGCTGTTCAATTTATTTTATAAAGTATGTTTTGCTAGAAAACAATAAGAATTATAATTAATTTTAAAAATTAATATAAACTAATATTATTGAATGTTTCATCATTGATGAATAAAAAGAAATCTTATAAAGCATAAAAATTTAAATACATTAAAATTTAATGCAAAAAAATTATACTTTTATATAAATTTTGTAAAAATATGGTACATTTTATGGACATTAAAATAAATAGCAAAATATGAGAAGATCCTGTGTATATAAATTACCAGGAATACCAACTTTAGGGATGCTTATATGTCAGCACCTCTAAGAACTGAAATATCTGGAATATGGTTGAATAGTCTATATTGATATTGTTAAAATTATTGATATTATTAAAATGCCTTGTATATTATTTTACATTATTATGATTCATGTTGTTTGATTTTAAATTTTTTTATTAGGTATTTTTCATAAATGTAGGTTAGAGGCTCATAAAATCAAAATTAAGACAAAAATTCCACTTGATTATATAAGCAAAAGATCATAATTCATGGGTGTACTTGGAATAAGATCTCAGAGTGAGGAGCAAATGAATATATTTTTTAGAATTTTATAAACTTTTATTTTTTAATCCATAATATATTGCTAACCTTTTTGTTATTAAAATATATAATTTTTTATTCAAGTTATTAACTAAAAATTTTAATTATTTATAATCATTCTTTTGAAACTATCAATGATATTTATGATATGTTTCGGTGTTAATATTTATAATTATTCATTTGTCACTTTAAGAATTTTTTATATTTCAAAAATAATGAGAAATCACATTCAGATATAATAAAATAATGAATGGATAACAAAGAATGAAATTTCAAATTTATTTTCTTTTTATTTTTAAAGAATAATACTCAGTAGTTTTAGTGTCAAAATTTATTTATTGGAAATTAAATAATAAATATTTTCTTCTATAGGCTATGCTAAAATTGTAGTACTGTAAATTTAAAATTGTACATTATTCTTTTTAAAAATGTAGCTTCTGTATTTTTCTATTATGATGTTTTAATTAGAAATAAAACATTTTATGGACATTATTAATAATTTTAACTTTATAATTTTTAGATATTAGATACAAAGCTGGATGATAATTTCTTGGATAGAAAGTACAACTTAGCATGTGGATATGATGATCAAAATACATTTGAATCATCTGTTTCTGCTAACACAACTAAAGAAGATGAATTAAATAAAAATAAAACATTTACAGTTTCTCATAATTCAGAGAATAATGATACTTTGGCTTGTGATATATTATCAATTGAAATTTCAAAAAATAATTTGCAGGATAATAAAATAACTTCTTCAGATCAAACTATAACTAATACAAAAAGCTCTGATGTTATAAGTGATATTTCTGATGATAAATGGAGTTCATCACTATATTATGAAAATCAGGAAAATGATAAAAAGCAATATTCATATAATTATACTGACAACATTATTTTTAATAATATAAATTCTCAGTTTGATTCAAATACCGATGTGCCAATAATTATTAATGAACTTAATAATAAAAATTCTTTTAATTTAGAAGAATTAAACAATGTATGCAATGTCAAAAATTGTGAACAAAACAGTATTTTAAATTCTAGAGTTAATGAAAATTGTGAAATAAAAACTAATAACCAACATGATGCTGATATTGATAGTATTGTTCTTAGTGCAGGACAAAGTACTGATTTAGAAAAATACTTGGATAGTTCTGCAGAAACTGTTAAAACTGATAGTACACACAACACTCCATCTTCATTTACATTAGTATTAACTAATGATTCTAATATTTCTCAGAGTAACATGAGTCTTTCTTGTACTGATAGCAGTGAAACACTGGTAGCATTAAATGTTTCAAATGAAAAGAATGATAAGCATATAGAGGAGTCTCTTGTAAGTGAATCACATTCAATAATTAGGCAAAAAGATGATTTAAAATCATCACAAAACAACAATAGTTGCATATCCACAGAAGAAAATACCGAGAAGCATCACATTCGTAGATCATCTTATACATTAGATGGACCTTCACCAGCTCTATTGTTAACATTGAGTGGACATGAGTATCCCCATTTCACACCTACGAATTCTCCTGACAATTCTGTGATTTTAAATTCTGTTAATTGTGAATCAGATATGCCTTCTAAGAATGAAAATATGACTGTTTCAGAAAATCAGTTTTCTAAAATTTTAACAGATATTTCTATTAATAATAATCATAATATATCATTAAATGATAACAATTTTAATAAACTGATTGAACAACAGAAAGAAGATTTTCCTGTTTCAGATGATAATGCCAATGTTGTTATATATAAAGAAGAAAAAGCATCTTTATTGGATGAGATAGGTGTGATGAAGTAAGTTCAGAATAATTTTTATTTGTATGTAGATTTTATTTTTTAAAATTAAGCAGAAAAACATCACTATTTCAGGATGGAACTGTTCATTATGATTTATACATACCATTTATTCTGAGATTGTGTTTATTTAACTTTAACAGAATCTAAGAATGGCATCTTTGGCATTCAATGGATAAATTATTTAATATCCTAATAAGAATTGAAAAACTCATTTCAGGCATGCATCTCTTCAATTTGGATATATATATTTTATGATGTTTACATTATATTTTATGTAAAAAATTAATATTCTTAAGTAAATTTATTTATATATATATGGGTAATTTTGTTTTAAAAGTTTCTTCTTAACAAGTTCCTAGATTTGTGAGTTTTTCTCAAATATGAAGGTTCAAAAATCGAAAATATGAACATTAATTGCAATTAATAAATATTAAACATTCATAAAAAAGCATTTCAAACTTCATATCTAGCTATACAATACAGTATTACTGGATTTTTAACAAAAACTCCATCATTTGCTATGAAATCAGAAAAATCAAAATGGTAGCTACGAAGCAATAGTAGTGTTCCTTCGATTTTAATTGACTTATAATATAAATAATTTCCATTCCTGGATTGTGTCTAAGGCAATTGTTCATCAATAGTAAAGCTCATCTATTTATCTGTTAATAATAATGAAAAATAAAAATTCTCTAGCATTTATATGACATAAATAATTTCTTTATTATTATAATTTGCTTGATTTTAAAGGCTATATTTTTATTTATTTAGGTAAATTGTTGTTTAATTATATATTATTGATTTTGTTGACCTTTACTTAATTTTATTGTAACCAGATTATATTGCTAAGAACAGAACTTTTGGTTTTAACATTATGTCTATGAGAAATTGATTCTTTGTTTATAAATTGTTACTTAATGATCTCGCTCCAGGAACAAGTTAGCTTGTAAAGGCAGGAACTATCACATTTTAAATATTTATGTACAGTATATCTGAAAATTTTCTATTGTGCATAATAGAACTGAAAATTCACTATTCTGAATATAGTATATAAAAATAATGTCTTGCTTTAAATTATTTTTAAATCAATAAATATATATAGGCATTTATTAAATTTGTGTTTTAATGATTATTTTTGTTGAGCAAATGTAGGTTGAGAATCATTTAAGAATATATTTCTCAATAAAGAACTAATTCAAATTATATTTTAGTGTTTATTTGTGTTTGGCCACATTATAGGGATTGATAGAAATATGACATTAAAAATTGTTTAGTTTACATCATTAAATTTATTTTATTTATAAGAAAAATATGTATTTATATCCTGTATATACATCATAATTATTTTAGTAAGAGTGAAAATTTAAAATAATAAGTGTAAAATTTAAACATATATAAAATTCTTTCTAAATAACTGAATTATGTATGTATCCCTTCTTTAGAAAGAATTTTATATATATATCAGTGTTTCTCAAACTTATTTCCATGAATACCCCTATAGTGTATGCAAAATTTGCTATCACCCCCATCTTAATAATCTGTAAATATGAAGAGGAAAAAAATAAAAATAAAAATCAGTATTATTGTTTAATAAACAATTTTTATTGCATATTTTTATAAAGATGGATAATTATTAATTCATCAAATACCAAGATTAATAGAATAACAATTAAAAACTGTAGTTGTCATTAAAAAATTTAATTTAATTTGGAACGAACATAATCAATGAGAAGCATATGATTGATGTTGTGATATTAAATGGTCAAAATAGATTCAATATTTGTAAGTTGCAGTCATAAATCCCCATGTTTTAAGATATTTAAATGATTTCTTTGCTTCGTCAAGAGCTGATTTATTGCACTAAAAATCATGCTCTGCTAAATAGGAAATTGGAAACGTGATAATTAATTTCTTTGCTACTGCCCATAAAGAAGAATATCTGCCAGTTATTTTTTTTCTGCAACCAAAATTCTTGATAAGAATTTCTAAATTTTGGTTTCAATTCAATATTATCTTGTAATTCAATCAATTCCTCTTCAATAAAATGTTCCACAACATAATCATGATTTAAAAATGGATTTATTATCCAATCAGGAACTTCCAAATCAAGTAAATCTCTGAATCTCGCAATGCAGCATGAGCAAACATAACAACCGAATCATCCCAGCCACATGCACTTGCATGACTCATGAAATCTCCCTACTGCCTGCTTGTTACTTGACATCTCCCTTCAATGATCAGTCACTCCCAGGGGATGATATTGCTCATTTTGAGAAACACTGATATATATTAATATAAAAGTTGAATTTATAATGTTTAAAAGATATTGACATGCAAAATATTTAAAATTTATTATAATATTCAATTGTAAATGATGATAATGCAATAATAGCAATTACTACTATAGTAATAGTTAGCATCACTATTAATATTTAACAGTAGAGAGTTATTGCAAGTATAATAATTTTTATAATATGAACTATATATATATGCATTTTGTTACAATAATTATATCATTTTCTGCCTTGTCGGTAGGCTATGCATACAAAATATATAGGTAGTTCCCAACTTTACAAGTTAATTTGGACTCTAAATTGCTCATAAAGTAAGAACTCATAAACCAAGTATCAATTTCCTATGTTGAAATCAGGTTTTGTTCTCAGTAATCCAATTTGAGTACAATAAAATTAAATAAAGGCCAACAAGATTAATAATTTATGATTAAAATTTATTTTGTTTATTTAAATGAATGAAAACATAGTGTTTAAAATCAAACAAATTATACTAATAATAAAATTATTTGTCATGTAAATATTAAAGAATTTTTAGTTTTCATTATTATTAATAGATTAATATAATCTTTCATACAAGTAAACTACTGCCTTAGGTATAAACCAGTAATGGAAGTTATTTACATAATATGCCAGTAAAACCAGTGTGTGTGTGTGTGTGTGTGCTGTTTCCACTTTTTGGCTACCATTTTGACTTTTCTGATTTTATAGCAGATGACAGAGTTTTTGCTGTAAACTCAGTTGTATTGTATTGTATAACTACATAATTGACTTGAGATGCCTTTTTATGAATATTTAGCAATTTAAATATATGCATTGATATTAATATTTTTATATATTGTAATTAATGTTCATATTTTCAATTTTTTTGATACTTCATATTAGAAAAACTCATTAAACAGGAATTTGTAAATTAAAAAAAAATCACCTGTACAATGTTTTTAATTCCAGCATAATAATTATACTGTATAATTAAATTTGTCTTATATAAAATTCAGCTTATGAAACATTGCCAGAAATGTAAGTTGGAAAACTCCTAAATATTTGATTTTTTTGTTAATTTTTAATGTTATAATTATCATAGTTAATACTGTAATTTCTATTTTATATAAACAATGATAAAATTTCCACTATAAAATTTTATATAAACTAATAAATATCATAATAAAAATTGAATTTTTATTATGATATTTGAAAAAAAAAAAACAGTTATGTATTAAGAAATAAAAAAGAAAAACAGTTCAATAAATTTGTTAAAAAAAAATTAATAAATAATCATTGCATTATTTATTAAAATAAATATTGCATATAAATGAATGCATAAGCAATGAATTATTGAAATTATATGATTCTTAATTTTGAATTTTTATAAAATATAATTCATTAAATATTATTTTGTTATTGTAACTATTGCTACTAATAAAATCAGTAGTGAATAGAATAAAATGCAAATTTTTATTAATTTATTGTTGAAGTGCTAAATTTAAAAATTAAACAGAATATTATTTTAAATCATATAGCATTTAAAAATATTATGTGATTTCTTTCAGGTATAATATAATAAAGACACAAATAATACATAATTCACTAGTGAAAAAAAAATATCAAAAGAATAGAAAATACAGTGAAACCTTAATTTTATCTTAACTTTCATTTAATCAATTATTGATTACTTGATCATTTGTGATTAAATTATCTGTTTAAGAATCAGATAAAATGAAATTCCATCTAACCTTTGTTATGCATTCAAATGGCTTTTGATAGATTTTTCCCCAAAAAGAAATAATGTCTTGATGTCATGCAGTACAATGCATTTGTTTATTGTTTTGTGAGAAACAGCAGTCATATAGAGAGGATGCTGAATAAAACAGAATGATAAGCATGTTCACTAGTGGGGGACAATATCACCAATATTCAGATGACAAGATAAATTATTTAGTAACTGACCAAGCATATATTTTTTATAATCATCTCTCATTTACAGTATATAGAAGTATGCATTAAGTTCATTTGCATATTACTGTAAACATAAGTTTAATTGTGTATATCAAAGATAGCTATGCAACATCATTGATATTTATCTATTGAGATGAATAATAATGTGGCATTTGATGATAAAATGATATATGAACATTAATATGAATAGATTATTAAAATTATGAATAATTCCATATTACAAATATATTCAATACAATTAGAGAACAAGACATACAAATTGCATTTGGATAGAAATTACAATACTGACAGATAAAATAATTCATTTCTATCAGACCAGATAACACTGCATTGACAAGGAACAGAAAATTATATATTTTGTAAGTATTACTATCCTTACAACAATATGGCTAGGCATCAAGCATGATGGTGATGATTGAAATAAACAGCACATAATAGCAAATGTTCACCAAAAAAAGAAAAAAAATTTGCTATCATAGCATAATATGGCAAGAAAAGAATATCATTAAGCAAAGACAAGAAGTGAATTGATTTCAGAATTTTAAAACATGCTTATTTATAGATGAACTATTATCACTTTGGATATGAAAGTTAGCGTATTTAAAAGAAATGAATTTTCCTAAGAAATATGATTAAACTTTGGTTGGTAGCCAGGAAATTTGGTACTTTTGCTTCCTAGTCTGCCATCTTGATTTTCACATTTTCTAGCAGATGACATTGAGGTAGAATAATTTTACAGATAACTTGAGAAATAATTTATAAACTATATATGGATATAGATCTCTTGGGATCTGATTACAAGACTGCCATTTATTGTAAAACTACTTTCATCCTGGTTTTAATATCAAGCTTGTCACAATCCCATGAAATTTAAAAAATAAGCATTTAGAGTATTATTTAATAATCTACTCATTGTTGTGAGTCTAATACCAAAACAAGTGTTTAAATATTTAATGAATTTAATACAAGTGTTTAATTCTATCAACTGCTATGTTTTAAGCACAAATTTATTTACAGGTTTTTGTATAGTCTTTATAGAGATATATCTTATCATCAAGCTGCTTGAAAAATATTGAACTGTCATCTACCATTTGCACCATTTCACACGGCAAACACATCCTTAGTATCATGTCTCAGATGTTAATACTTGTCTAAATGTAAGAGAAAAAACGAGTTCTAAGATAACCTTTAAAAGAGAATCTTTCAATGCCCTAAGAAATGATAAAGACACTTATGACCCAGATTTAGCCTTTATACCGTGTCAGTATATAATTCTCTAAGAGCATAGAAGAAGAATATATAGTTGAGATTTGCAGGAATCTGAAAGACAGGCAGGCCTAAAGACAATAAGGATGATATATCTAAAGATAGACTAATATACAGCCCTTGCCTCAAAGGCTTATAAATTGATTGACAAAAAGGTAAAGTAATTAAAGTGCTAACTAATACTACAGATAGATAAAAAGCCATGGGGCAATTGAAATTTTGAAGAGAGAGAAAATTCAATGTGCTAAATGATATTCTTCTAGAAGAGCCCCAATCTTGAATTTGCTGCTTCCATATGCAAAATATTCTCTAAAAAAACACATGATGATCTTGATCCTATGATAACAAACTTTTTATCTATTCATAAGAAGCTGTATTCTAATTAATATAATAGTTTTATTAAATATAGGTACATAAATATAATAATACTAATGCTAAAGAACAATCTTTATGCAATTTGAATTTTATTCTGTAATTTTATTATTTTTACATGACCACAAAAACTATTTTTGTATGGAAAACAATTAATTATAAGTTAGAATTTCTTGTGATATTGTTTTTTGAAATTTGAATTTGTAATTCTTTAGGATACAGAATTTATGATGATCTGTTCGAGAATGTAAGCTGGGAATGGTTGCATTATGACTGAAAGTTTATTTAGTAATTTTCTGCTAAAGTGCTTATAATTTTATTGATTAACTTTGAATCAGATAATGTTTCCTAATTTTTTTTTTTTTTTATAATAATTTGTTGAAGTTGCAAAATAAAACTCTATATATGTAATTATTAGCAAATAAATTTTCTTCTAAATGTTAATTTTTATGTTTAGTTTATTTTCTGTTAAGGTTGGCTAACTGATAAATCCTTACATCCTCATCATAAATAATTTATAGTCATTCTCAGACTTGCATAATATGCAATTTACGTAAAATATTTTCCATAATTTTTTTAATTTTTTAAGATATGCATCATAATAACTATTGTATTTTGCAAGTTACAAGTCCAAACATGTTTGTTTACAACAGTTAAGCTTCATGTTATTTGATTTTTTGTGTGTATGTTGTTTGTTGATTTTAAGTATCATATTACTGTTATGATATTGTTCCATGCAGCATTTTCTCATTTTCAATCAGAGAACAATGTGATGCCATAATGTTCTATAGGTGCAGTCATAGATACATAGCTTTGGGAGATTTTAATCTAGAATTTTTATTAAGAAATTATTTTTTTTACTTACATAAAATCTGATTTGTAAAGAGTTATGAAAAATATAACCCTTACATAAATTACAATAAGTCAGAGAATAGCTATATATTCAATAACTATTTCAAATATTATCAAATGTATAGACTTACATAAAGAAAAAAGACCAGTTGTATGTATATATATATATAAAATATAGGTTAGAAATATATAAATATTTAAATATTTGTATACTTATAGCAATACATATATACGTATATTGTATATGTAAGAATTATTACATATTCAAAAATAAAATTATATTTAAACAAATAAAATATATTCATGAAATATTTTAATCATTTAAAAATTTACTTAGAAAAACAATGGAAGACCTACTTCAAATACAAGAATTCAATTTTGAAAATGCAAGAAAAAAATTGGCTAAAATGCAGGAAGAACAGATGGAATTGTTATTAAGAAAACAGCGTCAGCAGTGGCAATTATTAATAGAAGAACTTAATATAGAAAATAAGCAAACTGAAAAATTAAATTTAATGTCTTCTCCAGAATTAAATAAAGAAAAATATGGTGAGTTAAAAATAATTTATATTAAAATAGAATTAGTTTAAGAGTTAAAAATCAACAGCTGAAAGAAATAATAACAGTTAGTTAATAACTATAATTGCATTTTTAATCCAAAATATTTAAGAAGAATTGTTTGTTTTTAAAATTTATTTTTAATATATTTAAAAATAAATATATAAATTCATAATAATGGAATATTAATTAGCATTTTAATGAAACAAATAATAATTAAGTTTCATATTGAAATATATTATATATTAAGTGATTATAAAGAAAAACTGCATATATTATATCAAATTTGTTATAAAATAACAAATTTTAATAAAATGCTTAATTTGTTATTCTTGAATACAATTTTACATTAATTAGTTTTGATTAGAAATATGTTATAGTTTTAGTTAATATTATGCACCATTGACCAATCTGTGGTATCACTCAATCGTAGTGCGTTACAATAGACCTCACATCAGTAGATAGTGCACAAATCAATTTATATTGTTACAAAATCAACTGATATAATATTTTATTTAATATGCATAATCACAAAACTTAAAAAGAAGAATATGGCCAATTTTGAGCAATTTTTAATTATTTTACATCATATTTAATACATTGTATTTAAGAAATTTAAAACAATATAATTTATTTATCCAATTAGAAAAGTTAAAAGAATGATAACATTACAGAAATTTGAATACAATCTTTACTTAACATTTTCGAGCAAATATAATATAATTTTAATAATAATATTTTTAGCTGCAATTATATATTTTTGATTATAGTATTTTGATATTGAAATGGAAACTGAAGATTATGAAAAATTACAATTGTAATTAAAAACATTCAATTATACATATTGCAGTTATAATATAGATTATTAGAGTTTAAATTTTAAATGCTTGAATGGAACTGTGATATGTCCAACTGAAGAGAAGCAAAAGCCCAAAAGCACTTTTGAATATTATTTGTAAATAAAATGGTAGTCCTTGCAAACCTGTACTTATCAAATAACAATGATTTAATGATATTGCTTATTCGTTAGTAAAATCATGATAATACCCCTGTAATGCATAAGTTTACATATATTTTTGCTGCTTCCTAATGTTTTTGCTTATTCTTTGTTAGTAATTTTATTATGTTTTAGCATAAGAGTGATCAGTAATAGCCAGAAAGAAACATTTATATCAGTTTGACCTAGAAAGAAAGATATATGGAAAAAATATATATGAAATATCTATTTTACAAATATGTTATATTGTGTTTGTTTTCCATTTCCATTTAACATCTTTTATAGATCTGCTAGATGCCAGATCATTACAATCATTAATATAAGGCACATCAGAAAGTAAGAATCAGCAGGGTGTAAAAAACTCTACAAATCATTGTTTTAGATATATTTAATACTCAATATTGCTTCTTATAGTAAATTATTTTTTACATAGTTGTCATATTGTAATATCAGTTTTTGAATTTCTTCATCAAGGAACTTATTGCCAAGCTGTTCAGCCACTCCTGTATATGTTTTGTCTCTTGATCACTCCCTAGGCTCTGATTCCCAAAAATCTCTTAAGGTGGAGAAACAAATGATGATCACTAGAGCAAAGATCAGGACTATATGGAGGATGATCAAAAGTTTCTTACCCAAATTGTTTGAGTAATACACATTTATGGATAGCAGTATATTCATTGTTGTGTAAGATACAAACTCTAGCAGTTAATAACCCATGTTATAAATTCTGAATTGCCTGACATAGCCTCATAAGAATTTGATAGTACAATTCACCATTAATGGTCATTTCTTGATCCA